>NW_019104605.1:468855-487871 GCF_001995035.1 Momordica charantia
CAGGTATAAGTGAAGCTTGTCTCCTGGCAACGGCTTGGCGAGTAAGGGTGACGAGCAGAGGTAGCTCTTTATCTGCTCTAACGCTTGCTCGCACTCCGTCGTCCATTCGAAAGGCCCTTTCTTTCTCAAGACCTTGAAGAAAGGAAGGCACTTATCTGTTGACCTCGAGAAAAACCTGTTCAGAGCTGCAATCCTGCCATTGAGGCACTAAAGCTGTTTAAGAGTCTTGGGCGCTTCCATCTCGAGCACGGTCTTTATCTTCTCTGGGTTGGCTTCGATCCCACGGTTGTTTACCATAAAACCAAGGAACTTCCCTGAGGAGACTCCAAAGGCACATTTGGCTGGATTGAGCTTCATTTGATACTTTTGCAGAACTCCAAAGGCTTCGGTCAGATCGGAAAGATGCGACTTTGACTGCTTGCTCTTGACAAGCATGTCGTCCACATATACTTCCATGTTTCGACCGATCTGCTTGGCGAACATTTTGTTCACCATCCTTTGGTAGGTTGCGCCCGCATTTTTTAGGCCAAAGGGCATCACCTTATAGCAGTACAGACCTTGGTCTGTTATGAACGCGGTATGATCTTAGTCTGGCACATGCATTTTGATTTGGTTGCATCTGGAGTAGGCATCCATGAATGTGAGCAGCTCGTGCCCGGTTGTTGCGTCTACGAGCTGGTCGATCCTCGGTAGGGGGAAACAGTCTTTTGGGCATGCCTTATTTAAATTTGTGAAGTCTACGCACATTCTCCACTTCCCGTTGGATTTTTTAACTAATAAAACATTATAGAGCCACTCGGGATGTAGAATTTCTCATATATATTCAGCTTTTAAAAGTTTATTAACCTCCTCAACAATTACATCACTCCTCTTCTTATTTACAGGTCTTCTTTTTTGCTTTACAGGTCGGAATGATAGGTCTATGTTGAGGCGATGCACCATGATCTTCTGGTCGATGCCAGGCATGTCTTCGTGAGACCATGCGAAGACGTCCGAGTTGGACCTGAGAAAGTTGATCAGCTCTTCCCTGTTAGTGGCCCCCAGCTTGGTTCCTATGCTTACTTGTTTTTCAGGGCTAAGTAAGGGAACAAGCTCGAGCTCTTCTACTGACTGGGTGAACTGCCTCTTGCCTTCCCTAGGTAGGTCGTCTTGATTGGCTTGCTCTTCCAGGGCACATACTAACGACCCTTTAAGCGCGGATGCATAACATTCCCTTGAAGTCTTTTGCTCACCTCGGACCGAGCCCACTCCATTAGGGGTTGAGTATTTCAGGACTTGATGTAGCGTGGAGGGGACGGTCCGAAATGAGTGGATGATGGGTCTCCTGAAGATGGCGTTGTAGGCCGATCTACCGTCAATTACCATGAACTCGGCCATCTGCGTTACTTGGGTAGCATCTTGCCTGATCGTGACCGGCAAGTTAATACACCCTTCTAGGGAGACTGACTTTCCCGAGAATCCAACCAAGGGCGTTGGACTCTTTTTCAACTGTGATCTGGTTCACCCCAAGGCTAGATATGTCGGAAGGGACAAGATGTTGGCAGATGCGCCTCCATCTACCAGTACCCTTCAGACCAACATGTGATGGATTAGAGGTGCGATCACAAGCGCGTCATTATGGGGCAAATTGACCCCCTCCAGATCAGCATCGCTGAAGGCAACGGAAGAGGTCGGCCTTTGCTCCCTGATGATGCACACTTCGCGTCTGACTTGGCGAGCTAGCTCCTTTCTTTTATTCCCAAACTGACCCCCACTTGGGCCTTCGAAAATGGTATTGATGACCGCAGGTCGGTCGTCTCGGCGAGGTGGACCTCGGTTTGCCTATAAATTTTTTGAAGTAGCCATCTTGAATAAGGTCTTCAATTTGACGCTTCAATTCCCATCAATTTGATGTATTATGGCCGTGATCGCGATGAAAACGGCAATACTTATCTTTATTTCGCTTTTCTGGGTCTCATCGGAGCTTCTCAGGTCGCTTGAGGAGCTTTTCCATCCCACTTTCCTCGATGTTTGCAAGTATCTCAAAGATGGGGATGGTAGTTGGAGTATAACGCTCGTAAGGTCGACTTCGATTATGGTCGCTCTCCGACCTACGATACTCGGTTCGGCTGCCAGAAGAGGACGATCCCTTGTCCTTACATCTAGCATCAACCTTCCTCTTCTCTTGATTTAGCTTCTTTTGGTCGATCTACTTCTCAGGTCGGCCAGTCTTGGTTCAGAGGAGTTCTTGTCCATCGAATGACCTAATGAAAAAACAATACCCAAGTTAGATAAATGATTAAACAAAAACCAACCTACTCATCAACATTCATAGTCTTCCTTATCAACTTGCTCGATAATATAATAAAACAACCAACATAATGACCAAACAGAAGAAGTTCAATTCAAATAAACGACATGCCTACACTTTTTCTACATTCTTAAATTATATAGCAAAAAATATTAGTACAATCATCCTGTAAGGAAAGTATCAATATGATATGATAACCAACAAAATGATCAAACAAAGTTCCAACATAACAGAAGAAGCTACAATAACAAAAATAACCGAACACTTCTTCTATATCCTTTAGTAGCATAGCACAAAATGAACTTAAACAATATAACACAAACTAGCTAGTATAGCAGAGGGATTGGAAACGTACATTCCTTGTCTATAATCAATATTCAGTATTCCTTGCAAACGTACTCAATATAATATAGCTATAGTCCCAGCATATAACAAGTTCGATTCATAAGTATTTAATATTCAAATGCTATAGTATGAATGATGACGAAAAGCTTAAAATAGCTTACCTTTGTTATGATGGAACTTTGAATGAAACGGCCACAACATGCTTCAGCTTACCCAGACGCAGTTTGACAAGGAGTATAATTCAATTATTGTAATACCTAAATTTGGTTTCTGGAAGACTTCCACAAGCAACAAACTCCATGGTTTTCCAGCCTCAAAGCATGTAGCATGGACATATTGAAGTCTTGGAGTCTGCACATGAATGCAAATTTCCATTACACTTTCCCCCGTACATATTAAAAAACATTCACAAGGAAATATTAATAAATAAATAAACCTGTAGGAAAATTCGACAGTAGATAAACTACAAGAAAAAAGGGATATCATAGCTTACAAAAAATGCTATAAAAGACTTTTTATAGCGTTTTTGGAGAGTCGTGACAGCCGATGCTATTAAAAGTCCATGACTTTTGATAGCGTTTTTCAAGAGCTATAGTTGACGCTATAATAAATGAAGAAGTTATAGCATGGGAATGGAGTGGGAGTGACATGGGGATGGAGTGAGAGTGGGGTGTACAATATTACGATCGTGTTAAATAGGCATTTTAAGTTGTTTTGTTGTAGTCTTAAATATATAGTAACAAACATTCAATGGAAGAACACAAGAAGAACCAAATAATGAAAGAAGAACCAAATATTTACTACTTATAACAACCAAATATTGACTACTTACAGCAACCAAATAATTAAAGTTGGAAAATTTTAATCTCATCCAGAAATAGGAAAATTCTCATACCGTTCAGAAGTAGGAAAATTCTCATACATTTCAAAAGTAGGAAAAGCAGCATAGAAAAATGAAAGCTAAGGAGCGATAGAATTAATAATCGAGAGTGATAAGTTATTACCATTAAACAAACACAAAATCAATAATTAAATAACATAAGCAAGAAAAGAGATGAAATAATGTAGTAGTTATAATGGGAGTAGTTATAAGATTAAGATAAAATAGGCCGTTTGTAAGCATATTACAGCTAAAAATTTCTTATCAAAAGAAAAAAAAATAAAGTGATACATGATGCTAATATTAAAAATGATTTGTAGACACAAACTTGGCATTAGGTATACAACATTCTTGAGAAAAGATGAGTAAAATTTAGCTTACTTAAAAGCTTCCAAGTCATTGTTGAACTTGCTTGAAAGCACTCTCTAGAATCACGGTAGACAAATGAAATTTAAAATTAAATCAATAGCAAATTTTGACAAAATCAAGACATTCTCTAGTAGTGTCATGTTGCATATAATATTCTTTTTTGCTTGCACATTGTTCGAGTTCATGGTTGATGCATTGGTAGCAATACTTTTGTCTCGCTTATTTTTTGGAATGTTGGCCACCTTATACTTTCATAACGAAGAGAAAAACTTTGGTGTGAGTTGTTAACTATATCACTGTTTATTCATTTGAAGGTGTAGTACTTAGAGTAATCTGAATATTTAAATTTTCTGGTAGGACTACTTCGTCAGACACACTACTTTGACGTATCTATTTTGTCAGATAAGAAATTTTTGGTCGGCTTCGTAGCTCAACGCATATGCGGTACTATATTATTTAAAACTTTGTTTGGATGTTATTGTTTATGTCAAGTTTTTTAGAAAGCTCATTTTCCTAAGTTGCTTATTATTGGTTTATATGACAGGAGCAATCTTCGCACTAGAAATGTTTGTCGAACTGCGTTCGGGTGAGCTGAAGCATGTTGTGGCCAGTTCGTTCAAAGTTCCATCATAACAAAGGTAAGCTATTTTAAGCTATTCGTCATCATTCATACTATAGCATTTGAATATTAAATACTTATGAATCGAAATTGTTATATGCTGGGACTATAGCTATATTATTGAGTACGTTTACAAGAAATACTGAATATTGATTATAGACGAGGAATGTACATTTACAATCCCTCTGCTATATTAGTTAGTTTGTGTTATATTGTTTAAGTTCATTTTGTGTTATGCTGCTGAAGGATATAGAATAAGTTTTCAGTTATTTTTGTTATTGTAACCTCTTCAGTTATGTTAGAACTTTGTTTGATCATTTTGTTGGTTATCATATCATATTGATACTTTCCTTACAAGATGATTGTATTGATATTTTGTGCTATGTAATTTAAGGATGTAGAAAAAGTGTAGACATGTCGTTTATTTGAATCGCGCTTCTTCTGTTTGGTCGTTATGTTGGTTGTTTTATTATATTATCGAGTAAGTTGATAAGGAAGACTATGAATGTTGATGAGTAGGTTGGTTTTTGTTTAATCATTTATCTAACTTGGGTATTGTTTTTTCATTAGGTCTTTCTTAACCCAAAAATGTCGACAATTAGAAATGCAACTAAGTGGTGGCTGAGCATCGTTATTGGGGTTGGTGTGTAAAGAACATGTTTAATTCTGTAATTATGTAATTTGTGTTTGAGAATACTAATACATTCTAAATTAATATATTAGCTTCTTTGTTCATGTTTAATATAATTCAACTTTGTTATGGTAAATTAATATATTTGCGTGTTCGAACGACAATTTAACAATATGATATTTATATTTCGCGACATCTACAATCAAAATTAAATACGTATTCAGTGACTCTCTTTTTATCATCACAAAATGAAATCATTAGTGACGTTTTTAAACCGTCACCAAAATATTTTTTAGGACGATTATCAAACGTCACGAAATTCACTTTTCGTGACGTGTAAATACCGTCACGAAATACAATTTTCGTGACGTTTAAACATCTTCACGAAAGGATGTCACGTGACCTCTCCTCTCCTTTTCAAGGTCTTTCCGTGACATTCTCTAACCGTCACGAAATCATTTTTCATGATGGTTTATGAACGTCGTGGAAGTCCATGTCTTTCGTGACGCTAATTAACCGTCACGTGTACCAATTTTGGTGACATTTTTTAAACGTCTCTTATACCTTTCGTGATGGACGTATACGTGACGCCAATAATAACGTCACGAAAGATTTTTGTGACTCCAAAAAAACGTCACGGTACACCGAATTTCTAGTAGTGCGTGATGTGCTATTTGTGCCAAGCTTTTGCTTCAATTTGTTATCCATCAATGCTTTAACCAAGGACTCTTCACTTATGATTAATTTTGTTGCTGATTCTTGTCTTAAGACAAGTTACCCCTGAGAAACATTTGTCTGCTTTGAAGGCTGTTTTGCCACCAACACCTTTTCATAAAGCTGATGTTGTTAATAATCCTTGTTTAGTTATCCTTTATTTCTCATAACTCTGTTGTAAGTAATCTTCTTGATCTAGTTCATTGTGATATTTGGTGGCCTTATCAAACTCCTACCTATGCCAACTTTTGTTATTTTCTTACAATCATGGATGATTTCTTCAGATATAATGAGACAGAAGTTTGATGCATTGACATTAGTTCCTCGGGTTTTCACTCTTGTTGAAACCCAATTTGAAAATACTATTAAGCAATTTCGTTTTGATAATGCGTCGGAGTTAGCTTTCACTGATTTTTTCATACTAAAGGTGTTCTACATCAATATTCTTGTGTTGCTCGCCCTGTACAGAAGTCTCTTGTCGAGAGAAAGAGTCAAGATTTGTTAAATGTTGCTAGGTCCTAATTTTTTCAATCTTGGGTGCCCATTAAGTTTTGGGCGAGTGTATTCTTACTGCTTGTTTTCTGATTAATCGCACTCCATCTCATTTGTTAAATGGAAGACACCTTTTGAGCGTTTACATGATCGTATTGCTGATTATTCATCTTTACGAGTCTTTGGATGTTTATGTTTTGCTTATACTTTGACTACACAACACTCAAAATTTAATCCCCTGCTATTGCTTCTATTTTTTTGGGTTATGCACGAGACATGAAAGGGTACCATCTCTATGATATTGAACGTGATCGGATTTTTGTGTCTCATAATGTTATATTTCATGAGACTATTTTTCCATTTCATAGGGGAGAAAAGAGATGAAGTAAAACTAAAAATTTGAATTAATGAATAGAAGTGCTTACCTAAGGAACTTAAATGTTAGGACAAAGTAAATGACTTAAAATAAGAATTAAAAGCAATAAATGAATGCTGGAAAATGAGTTTGAATGCAGAGAAATAAGTTAAGACAAAAACTAAACTAAGAACAATCATAAAGTTTGAACAAGATGCAGAATATTTATAGTCTTCTTGGAGATGATTGGGAAGTTTAGAACTTCAAGGAGATTCTTGATAACTCTCTTTTGGAAGCTATGGGTATAATTTCGAGGGTCCTTGTACTAATGTTGCTTTAATTGGAAGTTAGTTGATAGAAAATGAAAGTCAGCCCTTCGTTTTACTTTGTGTATAAACTTAGAAGAATTGACTTAGTTCTTGCTGTTTTTATCTCTTATGCAAGAATTGTTGGAGCATCAGGAGTAGAGTAGCATAGCTGTGTAGCTAAAGCCAGGACATGAGATGTTGGAGCGTCGAGTACGAAAAAAGAGCAATGCAGTAACTCATTTTCACGTGAAATTTTTACCAGATGTTCGTAACCTGACATCTGCTACCCTGAAATTAAGGAATGATTTAAAAGTGATAGATGAAAGGAGTCGTTATCATCAATCCCAAGAAGGAACACCCAGAAAAGGACAGAAAAAGAAGGGGAGAATATACTCAATTTTGCTCTAAAGCCGACGACAGAAGATAAAGGAAAACCTATGAGTTTCTAGAAAAACTAGAGGATATTCTTCTGCCTTCTGAAGTTCTCACGAGAATGGGTTGTTTCCGATTCTTTTCTTTTTTGTTTTCTCGATTATTTGCTCTTTATGATTGGGAAACATATATCATATGCTTGTTTGGATATACTTGATGTTAGTCTACATTTTCAGCTAGTTTGTGAACGCTTAGGAATAAGGTTCACCTAACATTGTTTATAAACTGTTGTTATTACTTGATTTGAGCAATGCAAGTTGCAAAGAATCGTGATCTGGGTGTTCTGGGAGAAGCCTCGTCTGTTTGAGCAATGGTAGGAAGTTGATTCTAGAGCATCTGTAGGGGATCAGCAAACAAAAGCACAACCGTTTCCCTTTTATCACTACTTTCCCTTGCGATGACATCAATTGTCGGGAAAATTGACAAAATAAGCCTAATGTAGGGTCCTCTTAAGTTTTTTAATCACTCTTCTCAAAACACAAGTTTTCTAGTCATTGCTGACATCACCTACTTTTCCAAATGACCTCTCATGCCCCTCCTTACTCTACTACCAAAAGTTTTTAGTTTTCCTCCCTTTTAGGTTTTCCTCCCTTATTTCTCTTTTTCTTTATTTCTTCTCTCTACCTCCATCTTTTTTCTTTATTTCTTCTCTCTACCTCCATCTTCCTCATTTTCCAGTTTTTTTTTCTTCTTGTCGTTTTTTGTTCTTCTCTCTTTCTCTTTTCCATGTCTTTCGCAAGCATGAGTTTTTTCTTGTTTACTCTACCATTAAAAAAAAACCTAAATCTCTCACCATTTTTTAAATAGCAGCCTCCATAATTCCCGTGAACTTCAACAATCGCCGGCGACAGATGCATCAAAGCCGACGAAGGAGGTCGTTCGTCAAAGAAAGAGGCTCAAGAGAGGAAGGAAGTTCGACTTACGATGGTATGGGGAAGGATATAGAGAGAGAGAAAGTTGAATAAGAGAAAGTTGAGAGAGAGAGACAATTGAGCGAGAGAGAGAAAATGAGAGATGAGTGAGCGAGAGCGAGAATAATTGAGCGAGAAACGATTTTAAAAATTGGAATGGAGATAAACGAAATCTCAAATTTAAAATACTAAGCATAGAAGATTTTTTTAACTAAAATTTAAAATTATAATTGAAATTTAGTGAACCAAATTTCAAACGCATTAATTTTAGTATATTCAAATTTGAAATTTAATTTAGATTTGTTTTCTTAATTGTTTTTTTCCTGTTTAATTATTTGAACGAATGATTTGAAAAATTAACATAAATCTCTCCTTTAATATCTCCCCTAAAATTTTGATTAGGATTAGAATTCAAATTTATAATTTAATTAGGTAGTCCTCCTTTAATCGTAAATTTAAAATTTTATCTAATTAGGTGGAAGTATAAAAAAAAAATCTTGTTTTTTCCTTAATCTCTTCCTCATAAATTTGTTCCTTTAACCATAAATTTAAAATTTAATTTAACTCAATTTGGTGGAGTAAAGAAAAAAAAAATCCCTTTTTTCCTAACCATCCCATTTTTTTCGTTATCATCACCACTTCTTCATCTCTCGCTCCCCCTCACTCTCTCGATCTCGCTCTGTCCTTCTCGATCTCACTCTCTCGATCTCGCTTTGTCCTTCTCGATCTCGCTCTATCCTTCTCGATCTCACTCTATCGATGACGTCGCTCTCGTTCTCTCGTTCTCGTTTTGTCCCTCTCTCTCCTCTCCCCTCTCTCCTCGACGCATTTGGTTTCATGGAGAAGAAGATAGTTCGTACAATAGGGACGTGCAAGAGCTGGAGGTTTGAGAGTTTGGTAGAAGATAGCAGTATATTGTGTATAGAAGGAAAGTTTTTGAAATCTTGAAAATTTGATTTTAGAAAAGAGGGTGAAAGAGTTGGGAAAAATAATAAGGAAAATTTTATCTTATTTCATATGCAAATTATTCTCTCCCTCCTTCTCGCCGCCGGCAATGTTGTCATCGTTCAACGGTGTCGCCGGAGAGGCCACTAGGGAGGCGCAAGAGCTCGGGATGGCAGCAGCGGATGGCAACGAATGGGACCTCCACTGGTTGAATTCCTAGCGTAGACGCCCAAAAACTGGTGTAGCAAATCTAAGAAATGGAGGAGAGAGGAAGAGAGAGAGAAGAGAGATGGAGTCTGGAAGAGAAAAAAAAAGCAAAGGAGGGGCATACAATGTCATTTGACAAAGTATGTGATGTCAGCAGTGACTAGAAAGCTTGTGTTTTGAAAAGTGCGATTAGAAAACTTAAAAGGCACTTACAGAAGGCTTATTTTATCAATTTTCTCATCAATTGCCTTTGCCTTATTTGTTTTTAACACTGCATTTTTGTTTATTATTATTTTTAGTTTGTTAATCACTTACTTTTAATTTAAAAATCATAACTATTGTTGTGATGTGGTACTTGGTATTATTAATATATTTTGAAGTGTTTGTTAACAGTCTGAGTGGGTAGGACCTGGTTCTCCTTACTACAATCGATTTTAAGTGTGCACTTCACTTTATTTTTACGAAGTTGTATGAAGATAACAATTATTCTATTCTTTTATCTTTTTGACTCACCAAACTGGAACGAATTAACAATCCTGACTACTGAGTCAATTGGTATTTGCAGAAGAAATAGTAAAAATGCACTCGAAGCTCGCATTTCACTTAAATGCCTCGGATATTGAGAGGTGCGCTAGGTGCACTATCTTGTTTTTCACTGAACATAGAAATTCTTAAGTATTTGAGCCAAAATGCTAAGATATACTGATTGTTGGGATAATCTCTACCTCAAAAGATAAGAGACACATGCAAGCATACACAATTACAAGTAATACAAGGAAGTAATTCCAAGGTCGAATCCTCAAGGACTTTTGCTTTCAAAATGAATTCGATGAGATGAAATATTTAAAAGTGCAATCGGGATTTATGAGTAAAAATGGGTGAAAAGGTTGTGATTTAGGTTTACAATTATGAAGTAATTTTGTAAAGACAACCCCTCTACATCTTGACTTAGTTTTGAGAGAAAATACACATTAGAGGAAAAAGCGTCAGACGTTACTTGATACTTTATAGAAATCTAAGTTCTACTCTTATCACGAATCACTTTTGGTTGTTTCAAAGCCTAGGGTAACGAACTATTATATGTCTATGTGTGGTTACAATCCTAGAATGTAATTATCAACGAATTTGCTTTTACAGAGGATCTATGTTTAGGACCGTGGTTTATGCACTTATGTCTAAGTTACATCCCATATTAGTTTCCTAATATTTTTCTTAACCTAACCTTCTCAGTGTCAGGATTCAGTGTGTAGATCAATTTTCCAGTGGCCAACCTAAGAAATGACTAAGGTGAGGAAGAAATGACTAAGGTGAGGGTTTCGAAAACATTAAAATAACAAAGGGAGAAAAGTACAATGAAATCAATCTATCATCTAGGGTTTGAAATTGAAATGAAATAGATGCCTTGGATTTTAAGAGAAGCTCTCCTTAAATAGGGCTTTGAGGTTGGTTGAACTTCACACCAACATTGGAAGAGAGTGTTGAGATTGGGCCAACAGAATGACCATGACTTCCATGCCCCTCATGATCAAAACATGCATTTTGATTAATGATGCCAGAATGTGTCAGGCGCAATGTCCTGTAAAGTGTAAACCCATGAGTTTTTACCTAGTTTGGCCATGTTTTATCTCAATTTAACTTCAAACACCCCATATTGTAATTTATCCAGAAATGTTTAGCTTCTATTCTACTTTAACAATATGCTAACACTTTTTTATAAAATACGTAGGAAAAAGGGTCGTTTTCACAGTCAAACATCCCCCTACGTAAGCTTTCTATAGTAAAAAAGTCAAACTTATAACTGATATATGTGTATGTGAAGTATGATTTCGTGAATGTGCATCAGTTGGATTAAAAACAAGCTCATTAAAGGCATTTTTCTTACTAAACAAGACTTAAATTAACATGAATCAACCATATTTACCCTTAAAAACAAGGGTAATCAAGCCTTCACTCAGAGATGCGATCAAGTCAAAAGTTTGCCACGTAAATCCACCGACTGCTCGAGCTTCTCACACCGATCTCCAACCCTTGGCTCTTTGCTCAATGGGAAATTGACCTGATTGGTCCCATACGTACTAGTAAAGGACAAACCAAGTTTGCTGTAGTTGCACTAGATTATTTCACTTAGTGGGTGGAGGTTGAGCTATTGGCTACCATTATCGAGATTGAGATCACGAAATTCGTGTGGACTAACATTGTTTGCTGCTTTGGCATACCACATTCTATTATCACCGATAATGGAAAGTCGTTTGTCAATGTCAAATTTAACAAATTATTCTTTAAGCTCGGAATCAAACATTTTAACTTGTCTCCAGCACATCTAGAGGCTAATGATCAGGTTGAAGCTATCAACAAGATCATTAAATGCGGATTGAGGCTTAGAATTGAAGATCACAAGGATAGATGGGTAGAAGAATTCCCATAAGTGATGTGGTCTTATCAAACAACCATGCATTTGCTTTGGCCTTCGAGTCAACTCCATCGAAAGATAGAAGATTCCTAGCTAGAGCTCACCGAGTACCAAAAAATAGGGTAGCTTGGTACTACGACTCGAGGGTCAAACCTCGTAGCTTCCGACCTCAAGACCTCGTCTACAAAATGTCTTACAACACGTCGGAGCCCTTGAACCCACATAAGGAAGGACTCTACTAGGTTAAAGATATATTGTGACCTGACCAGTTATGTGTTGATCGACCTGAGTGGAAAACTACTCTCACACCCATGGAATGGAATGCGGAGCACTTGAGGATTTACTACTCACTATCATTCTCGAAGGAACTGTAAACCTTTCTAAGGTAAAAGATCAATAAGGAACCAATTTGAACAAGTATTTCATACAAGCTCAAATGGGGACCATCCTAGCATAGCTTGATTGTGCGAGCTATAGTCATTTTGTTACGTGCACTCAACCACTAGAGCTGCCAAACAAATAAATGACAACTTTTGCAGCGCGGGAGTCTAGGGATTCTTAAATTCCTAAAAGTTAAGTGTTGAAAGTAAGGAGGTTAAAAACTCAAACTTAAATTAAATGATCTAAGTCACTAAAACGAATTCAGGTTGGATAATTCTCCAAAAGCGCTCAAGGTAGTTTCGTTGAAGTTAGGTTCGCTTTAATTAAGTTAGAAATGCAAGCTTAAAAAGGTAATACAGATCTTGTGTGGAATTTAAGAGGTCAAATTTTAATTAATGATCAAAAGGAAGAATCAAGATTTGTGATCATGGTTCTCTCCAAAGACTACTCCTCTTCCAAGTGGTGCTTGAGAGAGCTCACAGTGTTCTTCCTTCTGATGTTAGAAATCCATCCAACCCTTTTCTGAAGAAGAAGTTTGTTAAGTTTAAAAGCGTTCTCAAAGGAGTTGATGATGCGAAAAAGCAGAAGAAATTGGACGAGATTAAGCGTTGTAAGAAAGCCATGAACAAGATTAGCACTCGCGCGCGGGACTTGTCATCACCAAAGCCACGTAAGTTTCTAACTTTTCTATTTTTCTTTTCTCGAGTTCGCCGGGAATTCAAACCTCCTACCAAAATAGTTTGGTAAGATTTTAAATTAAAGTTACTTCATTTTAATTTTACCTTGAGATGTGGGATTCGTCAAATTGAGAAGCCAAAATTAACAAAAAAAAAGAAAGAAAAAAGAGAACGTAGAATACTAGATGGATGGCCACAAAAGAAATAGTTGGAAAAACAAAGGAGAGGGAGGAGAACGAAAGAGGAAGTAGGGTTTATGTTTTTATTTTCTTTTTAATATGGGTAGAGTTGTTAAGGTTTTTCTTTTCTAAATAATTGTATATAAATTGAATTATGAGTTATGTTCACGTTAGTTATTCCCATTCATTTTAGGAAAATTGGAGTGATTAGCAAAAGCTTTTATGTATTTCAAAATATGTCACCTATTTTTAAAAATTTCAAATATAGCAAAAAATTTTAATTATATATATCAATAATATATTAAATACTCAAATTAATAGTATATTAGATTTATATCACATACATATTGCACAAATACTCATATCAATAGTTAGTTAAAAGTATATATCACCACGTACATATTGCAAGAATATCAGACACTTATATCAATAGTACATCAGATATATATTACATATATATCAATAGTCATATATATTACATATATATATCATTTGTGTAAAAGTTGTCATTTTAAAATTGGACTTCCATCTTTTTAAAGGTTATATTTGAAAAAATTAAATATGGTTTCTATTTTGCTAATTTTACTTATTATTTTTTCTTTTGCCATATTTGCAACCGTACCTTGATTTTATACCTTTGAATTAGAGAAATTATAAAGCTAATAAACTCTACTCTATGAATCATTTTTATCCTGCATGAGTAAGAAAACGAGCTAAATATATATTTAAGGTCTTTGAGTAAAAATATGCCAATGTTTAAGAATATGCTTCTTTGTCTAGGGTTTTGTGATTTCAAATTTTAACATTCCAAATGAACTTATGTTGTTTATATGGAAATTCAATGAATTAAAATCTAAATTGATTTCAAGCAATATTTTTATTTGAAAATATTTCCAATAAAATATCATATTTTATAAGATTTCATAGAATTTGAAGGTAAATTACTTATTTAATCTTCTCACATATTTTAATTTTCTATTTAACAAATTAAGATTTAAATCATATATTAGTAAACTGTTTTTTCTTCAAACAAATAAATTTAATTAATTGTGATTTCAAATTTTTTTTTTAATTTTCTTGATTCCAAACCAACGGTTAAGAGTTTGATTTTTTTTTTCTTTTTGAAAAAAAAAAGAGTTTGAATTTTTTTTTTCACCTTGGCTTTAAAAGAAATTCATATTTGGATACTAATTAGGCTATTTAATTTCAATCTCCACAGTTTTAAATGTGAAAATATTTTATGAGTACTTTCCTAATTATTTATTTAAAGAGAGAAGTATATTTTCAATTAGATCTAAACAAAAATATATTCCATGAGTGGGAAAAAGTTAAGCGTGATATATGTTTAATTAGTCTATATATATAAACCAGGGGATTAAAAGTATATTATTTAACACATGTCAAAGTTACAATTGATAATATTATTACAACTCCAAAAAGAAAAATTGGAAATTAAACTCTTGTTAATGAATATTAAAATTATTTAAGTTTAATATATATATAGTTCTATTTTTTAACGGTTAATATTTCATAAGATTTTGAGTCTGTATATATTGTTAAACATTGTTACAATATTTGTGTATATTAGAAAGGGTGTTATAAAGATAAAAAAATAGGTGAAATTATAAGTTTAGTCTCTATTTGGTAGGTAAACCAAATTTTTTTGCTTGACCAAATTTTGTTACTTTACATATTTGTTTTTTAAAACTATTTTCAGATTATTCAAAATATTGAAAATTTAGAGAATAACATTTTTTATGTTTACAAGTTTTCAATTTGAAATTTTAAAATATAGAATTGCATTAGAAAAGAAAAAAAATTGATAAATATACTATTTCAAGTTATAAATAAAGTTAGAGACAGATGTGAATTACAAGTTTAACTCAAGGAAATTTAATTTCAACTACAACCCCTATACAAATTATAATTTTATATACAAAAGAACAATTTAGAAAACAGTATTTTTTTATTTTGTTAATAAAATATATAGTACTAAATTACCACCATTGCTCTGTTTCATCCATATACACAAAGTTAAATATTTTTTGTTTTTTATGTTTCGAGTACGCAGCCCACAAGTCGATGCTGTGGAGAAAATTGCCAGACAAGTATTTGATACAATATTAGAAGAATCAACACATGAGACCATGGCTATGGGACAAATATTCGATATAACATCAGAAGAACCGACACGACAGACTATGATTGCAAGACAGATATTTGCTACAAAATTAGAAGAATCGGCACAAGAGACCATGCTTGTGGGACAAATATTTGATACAATATCAGAAGAACCGAAATCAACAGAGGAAACCTCCATGGTCGTGTTTGACATCATGAAGGCTATCAATTGTTTTTGTACCATGATCAAAACTACCATTGACGAAAAAAATAGCTCTATCCAATCGAAAGGAAAATGCACAATTTTATAGACTCACAGTGTGTTCTTGATTGAAAAGTATTTAAAGAAACATTGTTTTATTATGAGAAATTGAGGTAGCGTCCAACCTCATGGAAAGAATTAGATGCCAAGAACTGCTAAACTATCATTATGTTTGATCATTTTAAAAATGTATATGTAGAACCAATTATTAATGAAAATCTGGGTATGGGACGACACTTTCTAGCCAAGTACTTTTTTCAAAAACACTTATTTTAAAAAGCACTCTTAAACAAACACCAAGTACGTTGGAAATCATAAGTTTGGAGGTATGGGAAGACCTCTAATATTGAATTATTGCCAACATGATGAATGAATTTTTAGTTCACCCTATTCTAGTGTATTTGGGGCAGCTTTTGAAAGAAAGAAAGAAAAAAAAACCGCTTTTTCAATTAAAAAATATTTTTAAAAATTATTAATTTAGAGTGTATTTAGTATAATTTTTTGAGTGATTTTAAATGTCTAAAGGTTTGTTTTTTTCAACGCTACCGCGTATGTTAATAGATAAAAAAAATCTACGGTGTTTTTTGTTAACTTCCCCCATAAAGCTTTTCCCCGTTTTAACAGTTCAAATCTTACTAAATCAAGGGTATTTCTACACCTAGTTCAGCTTAAGGCAATAATTAAACTCATAAGTTTAGAAAACGTTAACACATTAACTCTCCCATTTTAGATGACCAATCAAGTAGGTTATCCAAAAGTTACACACAGTATGCCAGATCGGATTACGAGACATTCTTCTTTCCTATAGGGTCACATTATTGTATCCTTCTTCACGAGTGCATCGTGATGCTTGTTCTAGATAAGAGGATCTCGATTCGCTTTATTTGGAGTTATCAGTTCACCTATATAGTTTGGACTTATTTGTTTCAGGCTTTTGAGATTTGATTCACTTGTTCTAGATACTGTAGTTTAACGTTGGAGGAGACTTCATTCATCCTATGTCTCAAGAGTAAAGACAAGGAAAATTTCTTGTGTGTACATGTTTTTTCGCTGTTTTGTGGAGCTTTGAAGTGATATAAATAACAAGATTTATAGATGGGTTGAGAGATTTGGGAATAGAAATCTGGATTTTCATAACCTTTTTTACGATGTCATATATTCGTCCATCAAGAAAGGTAAACATGACGTTTAAAATAAACGTCACAGAAAATGGATTTCATGATACTTAAAAAACGTCACGAAAAATGAATTTCATGATAGTTAAAAAAAAACATCACGGAAAATAGATTTTATGACGTTTTGAAAACGTACCGTCACGAAAAATAGATTTCGTGATGGTTCAAATACGTCACGAAAAAATAGATTTAATCACATTTAAAGAACATCATGAAAGAAGAAGAAGAACCAAAATTTTACTATTCATCAACGTCACGTAAACACGAAATTATATACACAAAGTTGTATATGATAAAATCAAAGAATTCATACACATATACGAATAAAGTATGATACAATTTGCTATTACAACATTTTTTTACATATATACTACAATTACATCGAGAGAATGAAACAAAGAAGACCATAAAATGATTGTCTTGCATTCAATAGTTCTTGATTTCTAAAGTCCTCCATTACTAAAGATTTATATATCTCTAGTCCTATCTAATAGAAGGTTCATTAAGAGGAATATTTGTAGATAAAAACTAATGTCCAATAGACAAATCATAACCAATAAAAGAAGATACAATTGAACAAATAGAATAAGGTATACAAAATCTAGAAACCACTATAAACAAACCTTATACGATTAGCAAAAACATGTGAAGATGAGTGTGTTGCTAAACATGTGAAGATGAGTGTGTTGTAGGTCTTCAATGTGCATGAGACAAAAAAGTCCTTTTAAGTATTATGAAAACAATAACACAATGATACAAGTGAAAGAACACCTTGGCCAAAATAATATCCTCACCCATAAAAGTGTCTACTTAACTTTGTTTCTTCCATCTACAAGTATCTAGTATCTAAGAGAGAGTTTGATATGCGATGGTTATTTGGCACTAATTCAATATTTCAAAATTTGGCATCATCTAGCAACCATTTGAAAGGTAATTAAGAAATAATAACTGGGTCATTGTTTAAAGAGAATCATTAGTGAAAGTGAAATTGTGCAAGATAGAATGTGGTGGCTTGTGCAGATGTGCCTTGAGAACAATTTTATAGTTGAGCAATTTGAGGGGGACTGACGACTTGGATAGGATAGATAAAGCGCTTATGCTCAACAACACCATTTCCATTGTCCTTTAACAGTTTCGGAGTGTGGGGACATGACTTTTGATGAAATATGCCATCAGAGGTAAAAAAAAAAAGGAGGATGTGGAGTGATTTACGGATTCACTAGCAACATCACTCTAAAATTTTTTTAAAAGTCGATCAAGCAAATTTTCGACATGTGGTTTAAATTTTTTAATAACAAAGGTGACATAAGATTTGTGCACTGGAGGAAAATCCAAGTGTAGCGAGACCTATCATCAATAAAAGAAATAAAATAATGACAACCATTAACATATAGTAGGAGCTAGTTCCCAAAGATCACTATGGTAGAGTGCTAAAGGTTCATCTGAAACATGGCAAGATAAAGAAAAATGCAATTTGGACATTTTGCCATGTAAACAATGTGAATAAAGACAAGAGTAAAAGACTTATTCAAAGCAATAGATGAATCTATGTAAAGAAGCTGAATAATGTTTTTGTCTGAGTCAACAAGACAATTATGCCACAAGAGGTGAGACACCTTAGCCCCTAGATGTGCATAGACCTGTAAAGAGACACAAATGGGACAGAGACCATTCTGACACGACCATTCATATAGAACTAAACGTGACTTTCTGTCAAGAACAGAAAAGGAATTAATAGTGAAGAGAAAGCAACATTCATTATTAACATAAAGCTGATATACTAAGAATAAATTAGATGACATTCAAGGAACACACGACATATTGTTGAGAGAAAAGGATTTGGAAGGAGTGGTTAACGTGTCTTAGCCAGTGTGAGTTATGGCTGATTGACCATTACCAACAGTAATTCTTTCTTCACTGTTGTAGTCGTTGGAGATAGTGAGGTTGGCCATGTCTAAGGTCATGTGGGCGTTACAGCCAATGTCAATGAACCAATGTGTTTTAGGTTGCCACCATGGCAACAAATTGGGATGGTGGATGGCGACCTTGATAGGCATAACTCATTCGATTGTAATAGTTGAGGGCACAATATCCAAACTTCTAACAGATTTGGCAGATCACTTTGTGAGGATGAAAAAGTTATGGCGATTGGGGAAGCCACCAAATAATGAATGGGCGGTTGGGGAGGGCGTGGAAAAACTGCCATGGTCATTGTTGCTGTTGGATCGGTATGGCAACCCTAGAGGGGGGTGAATAGGGTTTAATTAACAAAATATAATCTTTTTAATAAATGGGCCCAATTTAAACAAAAAT
>NW_019104605.1:488941-507428 GCF_001995035.1 Momordica charantia
AATAAATAAAATTAAGTTTGTTATCATCAAAACATTAATTAATTAATTAATTAAAATTAATTAATTTGAGATTAAGGCCAAAAAGCCAACAGTTGCTACCACTGCCAGAGAGGGGTCACATGTCGTTACCTCTACGTCCACGTCCTTGTTCACTACCCATGTTACAAGAAAAATGGGAATTATTAAAAGATCATGTTAAGCAAAAAATGGCAGTAGCAAGAGAGAGAGTGTCTAATGGTTTCATCTCTGCTCGGATAGCAAACTCCTCGACCTTCATTAGAACATGAAGATCTTCTAAGAATGAGGGAGTGACGCGTGTTCGCAGGGAAGTGCGAAAGATATTGTAGTCAAATGGAAGGTCATTGAGTGTATATATCATGACATCCTTGTCCTGAATATGGACTGAAATGACGGTGAGCTTGTTCTGGATAGCATTGATTCATTGGATATTGTCATCAATGGATTCACCACTCTTCTTTGGGATTCATTACAGTTCATATTTGATTTCAATAATACAGGTTCGTGTGAAAGAAGAGTAGTACTTTTCTAGAGATTCCCAAACTTGGTAGGCGCTGGTGCATCCAACCATTAGAGACAATGTCGTTTGGGATAAGGTGGCATTGATGAGAGTGGTGAGAGCGTAATCTTGAATGTGCCACAAACTGTATTTTGGGTTAGGAATTTGACCATTTTCCTCAATCTTTTTGTCTCCATAGGGAAGAGTATCATCAATAAAATCAAATAAGGAGTGTGCTTTGAGGATTTGAGTAACCTGGAAATGCCCAAGGACGTAATTCGATGTATTGAGTCTGATTGAGACCAGTGTGCAAATTTGTGTCAGGAGAGAGATTGGAACTCCAAGCATTAATTGGTGACGAGGGATCAACAGCATTTGACTCCATCGCAAACACAAACACAAAGAAGCTGCAACAATTTGATTGCACTTGCCAACAAGAAAAAAGGAAGGAGAAAAAAAAAAGAAGATATCAGCGGCATAGGTCAGATTCGATTTTGATAGCATGAGAACAATGTACACTTCTATGTTCTATGAGGGTACTGTGACTATATTTATATTTGAGGAAATACAAAGACGTGCTAATAATAGATGGCTAAGAATAGAAATAACCTAATAATACATAAGTCTAATAATAGAATTAACAAACACAAAACTAATGTGACTTAGTATACAACAATATGAAAAACTAACTATGACTAAGTAGACAACAAGATATATTTCTAACATGCCTGGCGCATTGTTTCTTTCTAACGTCAGAGCTTTCAACATTTGTGTTGTGTCCATTTGAGTCTGCATTGATATAACAACATCTAAGGCTAACACTCATGTTTGGTCTCTCCTCTTTGATTGAGTGTTTGATGTCTCCGAGAACCACTAATCCTCGTGTTTAGATAACTGGTCTAGAATTTCTACCATCTCATTGAATTTTTTTGGAGGTGAATGATATTCACAGTCGTGTTCAGTGTTGGACTTCTACCTTGATAGATAAAAGAATATGTGTAAGTGCACATGACCTCAAGTATTATAAGAAAAAAGTGAATTTTCCAAATTCGTACCCACATGGGCTTATAAAAACCTAGTTGTGAAAGTTTTCAAATGCGATCAATTTCTTATCACAAAAGTTTAGATTTTTTTTATGATTTGGTTTTAAGAAAATGTAGGCTATTGATTAAAGACAACTCGTCTACTTTATACAGTTTTGGAAATAAAAACACAAGTTTTTAGATAGCACTAGGTGTTATCCATACTTCTACTGAAAATGAGTTCTATACCTATCACAGACTACTGTTATTTGCTTCAACATTTAGGGCAACTACTCCACACATGTATATGGGTAGTTACAACCTAGAGATTACTAATCAACTCATGTTTCATGGGTAAGAGGTCATATTTATAGGGTCTTGTTTTTTGTACTTATGTCTAAGCTACATCTCATATTAACTCCTTGACAACGACTTAGCCTAACCCTTTCAGTATCAAGGTTCAGCTTAATAGACAACTTAATGGCCAACTTTAAGAAATCACTTAAAAATAATTAATTCAAAGGAGTTAATAAGTAGGAGTGGGGTTACCTACAATTTTCTACTCGTATTCTTTTTAAAAGATTTTTTTAAGGTACTATATAAAGGGGTTGAAAAAATAACTTAATTCATAATACTAATGCAGACAATACTCGTAAAAATAAAAGAAATGTTGGTCATTAATTCAGAATAAAGTTTAACAAAGAAATTTCAATAATAATAAGTACCCTAAGTTCTCCTAGCTTAACCTTCGTCTGATCTTTCGAGCCTGAGAGGAGAATAATCTCGCTAGAACAACGTACAAACTGAAGTAAATTGAAATGGAGAAAAGAATGAAGAAAAGCTTGTCAAATAGAATCATAAAAAAATAATGTAAACAATGCTGGAAAATTACGAAGAACGAATTCTAAACCTTAAGTGATGAAGGAATGCTAGGAATTCATAGGAGTTTGAGCTGTTGTAACTATGGTGCACAAAAGGACAGGGTTGAAGCTAAAATGGTGGATTTTTACTGAAAGATCATCGAAACGGACTCAACTATAGCGACTTGACAAAGTCCTCACATTTGTGAAATATCCTTGCTACCCTCAGCTCAAAATGAGGTGTTCCGGTAACTCCATGAAGATAACATCGAGCACTACCTTACTCCATTTAGAAAATGGACGCTTTTGTTAGTTTTGCTCTACAAAACAACTAGTTTCATACTCTATTCATTAGCAACATGTTGTACTCATTAACATTATATATCAAATATATGCATGTTATGGACAAGAATTAATCAACTAGGCTTGAAAGTATTCACAAAATCTATCTTTTAATCCTTGAAAACAAGGAGTATCATTTAATGTGATCTCTGTTGGTCTATCGTATCCTATGAAAAAATGTTCGATTTGTACACGAGCCGGTAGTCC
The DNA here is from genome assembly GCF_001995035.1 of Momordica charantia. The sequence continues at coordinate 491,890 of NW_019104605.1, forward strand.
AAGGTTTGAACAACATTCTTATTAATTTCTCGAAACACTCTCATGTTTCATTAACTGCTTCATTCTCCTTTTACCTGAATGTGACAATTTCCTCCCTTATCTTTGCATTTCTTGTGGTTGGAATGTACTTCACGAGGAATTTGTCCACCAAGGTTTGTCATGCAGTGATAGTATCTAGAGGAAGAATATTTAGCCATGTTCTTGCTTGACCTGTAATAGAGAAATGGAATAATTTAAGTTTTAAAGCATCAATAGAGATTCTAGGTAATCTAAAGGAATTTGCAACTTCTACAAATGATTTAAGGTGAGAATGGGGTCATCAGTGTGTAAGTCCCCAAATTGGCTCATAGTGTTAAGAACCTAAAGCATAATTGGTTTTAATTCTAATTTAGCAACTTCAAGATACGCTATGCCGGAATTCAGGTTCTGAAATGCGGTGGTTACATTGTCACGCATTGTACAATCCCTTTTGTCAGCCACTAGAATTAGATTTGGCAGTTCATTTTCTATCATCTTGCTAAGTTTGGCTACACTTTTAGCATCTTTCTCTCTTTAGATTTTCTCCTTTCTTAGTTTCTATTTACATCTTAACCTTTTGCAGGTTTTCTCGATCTCAAGATCGAAAGGCAACAAGTGCGAACTTCTGCTCGTGAACTGATGCACTCCTTCAACTTTAGATAGCAAGATAATCTCATAACAAAAGTACTACGTCTACCGCAGCACACAAACAATTCACAAAATAAAAATAAAATTAAAGCTCCTAGCAACTGCATTGAAAACTTGTTGCGCCTCTACTTAACAGCTAGAAGGTTGAGTGGGAGTGCACATTGTTACAATTAATAATTGGAAGTACTCCAAGTTTTTCAGCATAGGGACTAGTTTTTTTTTTTTTTAAATAAGTTTGCAAAGTTTTTAGTGAGCAATTATTTTATGGTAAAATCAGTTGATAATGTTTTGGAAACAACACTTGAAACAAGGGAAAACTTAATATGGAAAGTCAAACCCTTTAGTACTATTGCCTTAGCATTGAAAAAGGAACTTTCAACTACTTAATGCGCCCGACACATAGTTCACCACATCATGCAAACTAAGTTCTACTCCTATTTCAAACCATATTTAGTTGTTTAGGAGCTTAGGCTAGCACTTACATACGTTTATGAAACACTATAATCCTAAATAATTTGTACTTCAACTTTTGTTTAACGGGTAAGAGATCTTATGTCTAGGTTCTTGTTGTAGCTCTTTATTTCTAAAGCAACTTCTCATTTTATCTTGATGAACTTCAATTTATTCTAACCTTTTCAAAATTAGACTAAAGCTTATGTGATCAAATAAATGTCCAACAAGTAAATCAACTATCAAACTTAATGAATCAAGACAAACAATGAAGGTGTTGAGTGTCGTGCTCCTTGATAGTTGCAGTTTGAATAATAAAAAAAGCTAAGACATTCGTAAAAGAATTGAAAAAAGAAATTTAGCTCAACATGGAAATGGAAGTAAAGATAAAACAGAGAAAATTCCACGCTTAGAAGGATAATTTTCCAACAACGAAATATCAATTGGGTTTTCAAGCCGATTAAAATTTGAATTTACAAAAAAAAAAGAAAAAAATCTTCTTCCATTTGGTGTGAAATCTCGTAAAATTAGAATTGCATACCTTGGGTACTAAAATGATTTTTATATTTATTGGCAAATTCAGATTCAGTTGCATGGTTACCAATGGTTACATGAGATACCTCAGCTCGGACCTTAAAGAGTAAAGGTGAACAGTGACCAGGATGAGCTATTCACCCTTACCTTTAGATGAACTTAATACATCGGCCCTTGTTTATCTCCAAGGTATTGTCTTCCACTCACTCATAATAATCTATTCTTTTTCACCACGTGGTAGGACGTATTTTTGTCCTCAACATTGGCCCCACTTTGACAAGTTAGGAAGCAACTTGTTAAATGACTGTTCGTTAACCTCATTCTACGTCGCACCAACACGTGGCAAGATTGAGTTTGATCAAGGCTTTTTTGCATGTTATTCGTTGTTATTAGAGGATGAGCAGTTTTATCTTGGACCTTAACGATGGTCGTTAATAGAGGATGTGAAGTTATAACTCGAACTATAACTATGGTCCTTATTAGAGGATGAGTAGTTATACCTCGAACCCTGACTACAATCATTACGAAGGGATAAGGAGTTATATCTCGAGCCTTGATGATGGTCTTTATTAGGGAATGATGAGTTATACTTCGGACTATGGTGAGGATCTTTATTATGGAATGCAAAGTTATACCTTGAACCCTAATGACAATCTTTATTAGGAAATGAGGAGTTGTACTTCGGACCTTGACGACAATCTTTATTAGGGTATGATGAGTTATACCTCAGACCTCGACAAAAGTTCTTATTAGGGGATGATGAGTTATACCTTGAACCCTAAAGATAATATTTATGATACGAATCCAACTGCATTCATGCACAAGAAGAGACAAAGATTATTGAGCCCAAATTTCTTTATAATGTTACTACAATGAGTGAATAAGAAAATATTGTGAAGATAACAAGGAAAAGGTCATGTGGTTTGATAGATGGCACAAGGGACAAGAAAAGTGTGCAGAATAGTGAACAAGTGCCTTTGCAGATTGCACCTCTTGGGAGTTTGTGAAGTCAAAGCTTGTCAAACTTTATCCAAGCGTGAAGCGCCTCCTACAAAGGATAATTTAGACAATTTAGAGCGTTGTTATATTTTTTGTTACACATTTAGACGTCTAGATTGATGTGAATCAAGTTTTAAATTTGCATGTCTTATTTTCTTCAATTTGCATTTGATTCTTTTTATAATAATTTTGGTCTAAAACATCCCTTGACCTTTTTAAAGGCTTGTATGCTCTTCATATGGTAGATTGAGATTTAGATATTTAAATCAATAACTTTTGTTCTAACATATTTGGTGTTGTTTCTTTCAAATCTTGTTTTAGGTTTCATGTTAAACCAATTCATTGGATTAGTCTCGATCAAGCTAATTTTGGAGTGAGTCGTTTTAGGATTTAGGAGTGACCATGATAGATTTTAGGTTTGATTTAAGAGCGATCCATCCTTCTAATCCGACTCTTGGTGAGTTAGTCATTTTTATGAATGTTTGCAGGGATCCTAGAAGGACCTCTAGCTTTGTAAACCCGAGCAACCTTGGCACTTATTATTTGATATCAGACCACTTGGTCGACATCCTTTGGCCGATTCTAGAGGTGGAAATATGTTTATTTTGTGTAATTTTTTCTGTTATTTTCTGAAAGTAATTTCTTACAAAGTGTAATAAGGTATACTAAAACTTATCTTTAAATTCTTTAATCTTTGCTCTCGGATCATTAAAAAAAATCAGAATCAAAAGAAAAAAATCAGTAGTAAAAGAAAGAAAACAATAGCAAAAAAAAAGATCATTTGCATGTCCAATGCACATGAAAAGTTCTTTCTATATTATTTTATTGAGTGAAATATTGGTGAGAAGAGTGGAAAGATTCTTATTATTATTTTATTTTTCTAACAAAATGTCACAAGAAGGAGTACCACCAGTATCACTGGACCTTAATATGGCTATTCTTCAAGCAATTCAAGGTATGATGAAAATGATGAGGGAGGATAGGCAAGAAAGGAGGACACAACAACAAGGAGATGAACGAGGCTTACAAGAAGATGACGGCATATTTGACTTAGCTGAACAAGAAAGACAAGTTAGAAGAGGAGGAAATGTGAGAGGATGAAGAAATAATTCTGCCAACATTATGCAACCTATAAGATTGGAAAGAGTGAATGAAAATATAGATGGTGGAGTTCAACTCCAAATTCCACTCTTTAGTGGAAGGCAAATCCTGAAGCTTACTTGCAAAGGAAGAGGTAGATAGAACGTGTGTTTGATTGCTATACATATAGTGAGAATAAGAAGATTAGGCTTGTCATTGCTAAATTCAGCAATCATGCCGGTGAATAGTATCGACATCTCAAATTTGAGAAAAGACGGAAGGAGGAGGATCCAATAGAAACTTAGGAAGAACTCAAAGAAGCCATGAGAAAGAGGTACGCTCCGAAAAATTATAAAAAAATATTTGTTAACTAAACTGCAAGTTCTGAGGTAGGGAACAAAAAAAGTTGTAAGTATTATCAAGAGATAGAGATTTTAATGGAAAAAAATATAAATCTGAGAAGAAGAGGAAGGCACGATATCTAGATTTCTTGGAGGTTGGCATCGATTGAGAAATTTCTCATCGTATAGATAGAAATCCACCACCTTACTTAGCAGATATGTATCATTATGCTATCAAGATTGAAGATCAATTAAGGGAAGAGAAGCAGCATTAAAAAAGGTACAATTCTAAAACTAACACCTATTCCAATTCTAATACTTGGAACAAGTCTGGTTTTGTAAATAGGAATGAATCAATGCAACCAAAGGGGAAATTTGGCGTTGCCAAAAGAGTGGAGGCCAAGAGTTCCAATAAAAAAAAAAAAGAATGAAGCTTCAAAGGAGGCAAGGGAGAAGACTAATTTTGTTCAATGTTGGAAGTGTAAAGCGTTTGAACACATGAGAAAAGAATGTGTCAATAAAGATGTTATGGTGATAAGAAATGGTGTACTTGATTCAAATGATGATTGTGAGGAACATGATGCAAAATTTGAGGAAGAATTAGAGTATGTTGAAGAAGGCAACTCCACATCTTTGATTACAATAGAGGTACTTAATATTCAAATCAAAGAAGAGAGAGTTGATACTATACATGCTGTTGAAAGTCTCTTAGATAGAAAAGTTTCTCATTTTGAGGAAAGTGAGTTGAAGAAAAAGAGAGAAGGAGAAGAGTTAAGAGAAAGGGATGCAAAGGAGAAAGAAGAGGAAAAGAGCAGGGTTCAATTTATTTGTCCATATAAGCCAAAATTAATGAATTTATTGAACGATGACCTTACCATCCAGCTAAAATATTTTATCCTAGTATTTCTACTTTTAAAAGTTTTTTACAGAAAATTCCAACTCTTCAAATCAAGTGTGGTCAAATACAAGTAGTAATGGAAGCTATGATGGAGCCAACAAGACTTATCCTATTATTTTCTCATGATTTTCATATTGTCTTACCAGGTAAGTACAAAATAAATGTTGATTTTGAAGATATTAACTTGCTTACTAATTGTGTAGGCGATAACCATGGAGGCGAAAGGAAATGTGAAAACTACTTGTTCAAGAAGTTTCCAAGATTGTACTTCAAGGAGTTCAACAAGTTGTGCCAACTCAAAAGACCAAATAATAAAAGACAAAAGAAATTTTAAAGAAAAAAGTAGTAACATATTCATGGAAGAAATCCACAAGTCTTCAACCGCAAAAAGATAATTCACAAGGTAAGGAAAAAGTTATTCAGGCTTATCATTGGAATAACTTGATTTGTTTTGATGTAGGAAATGAAGATCTCGAGTTAAGGAAAAATTCCTTGAAAGAAAGGGGATGATACAAATCCAATTGCATTCATATTACATTTTCAAATGTCGGCTAATGCACAAGAAGAGATGAAGATTATTGAGCCCAAATTTATTTATAATGTTACTACGACGAATGAAGAAGAGAATGACGTGAAGATGACACGAGAAAAGTCATGTAGTTTGAAAGATGGCACGCGGGACAAGAAAAATGGGCAGAAAAGTGAACATGTGCCTTTGTAGATTGCATCTCGAGTTTGTGAAGTCAAAGCTTGTCAAACCTTATTCAAACATGAAGCGCCTCATACATAAAATAATTAAGACAATTTATAACGTTGTTATATTTTTTGTTATGCATTTAGACTCTAGATTGATGTGCAATCAAGTTTTAAATTTGCATGTCTTATTTTCTTCAATTGGCATTTAATTCTTTTTGCAAGACTTTTGGTCTTCAACGTCCTTTGGCCTTCTTAAAGGCTTGTAATGCTTTTCATATGACAGATTCAAATTTAGAGATTTAGATATTGAAATCAAGAACTTTTGTTCCTTAACACATTTGATGTTGTTCTTTCAAATGATCTTGTTTTATGTTTGATGTTAAATCGATTCATTGGATTAGTCCCGATCAAGCTAATTCTGGAGTGAATGATCTTAGGATCTAGGAGTGACCATTATAGATTCTAGGTTTGATTGCAAGGATCCTAGAAAGACCTCTAACTTTGTGAACTCGAGCAACCTTAGCGCTTATCACTTTATTACAGGATGAGGAGTGATACCTCGACGCTAACGATGATTGTGATTCAGAGAATACAGAGTTATACCAACGCTCTATTTTAGGGGATGAGGAGTCCTACCTCAGACACTGACGACGATCTTTTTTATAGGATGAAGAGTTATATTTCGAACATTGGCCGACAATCGTTATTTGAAGGATGAGGAGTTATACCTCAAACCTTGACGGCAATTTTTATTAGGGAATGATGGGTTGTTTTATATCTTAGACCTTGACGATGATCGTTATTAGGGTATGAGGAGTCATACCTCGAACCCTAATGACTTGTTTTATACATGGAGGCTTGTTTCATGCAAACAAAAAGAGATGTATCCAATTTTTTTTCCCTTACCTAAATTGCTCAAGCTAACCATTTTAAGAACTTCTTCTCTCTCTCACTATCACTCACACTGGAATACGGTCATATCGCTCCCTCACTATCACTCACGCTTGTTTCCTCACACTCAAGCTTTGCCACTAGAATTTTGTCAGTCTCATTGTGTTTTGTGATGAGCAAGATGAGAAAAATCCAATCTTATTTTATTTATTGGAATTGTGGATTTCTGGGAAATCTCAATCTTATTCTAAACCAATGAATCTGGGAAACATTGGAAATTTCATGAATTCTAAATCTGGGTTTTGATTCCTTGAGAGAGAAGAAAGGAGAGAGAAGAAGAAATTTCAAACCAGATTATAATAAATTTGGAAACATGCAATCCTGATTTTGGTTTTGGTTTTTAGTGATTCACACTGAATGCCTGTTTAGCATATTTGTTTTTAAAATTTTTTTTGTATTATGTAATCTAAATAGTAGAAATTTAGAAAACAAGAATTTGAAACTTTAAAATGTATAATATATTATAAATTATATTTAAAAAAAATAAAAATTGTGGTAAATATGCTCTTTCATATTATAAATTCATTTCATTTTTTGTTAAAATTAAAATTGGTGAAATATAATATATTATAAATTATAAAATATTAATTCTATAAAATTTGTAACACATGATAAATTAATTAATAATATTTTAGACTGAATTAAATATTTTTAGTACAATTGAACTAAATAAAATATTTAGTTAGTAACTCACCCTAGCTTTTAAATATATTACTGAACACATTAAGTAAATTTACAAATTTACTACTAATTATCAGGATATGAAAATTTCCGTTGACATGTTAAAAATTCCATTGACATATCCATGGTGTGCATGACTTTAACATTAACTTGATGTGAAAATTTACATTCCTATAATATCACAAAAAATTGATTAAATAATACAACAAAATATCATTAATATAAGCATAATATTAATATTATTAATTTTTAACTTATTTAGAAAGTATGAAATGTTTATCTGTTAATTTAAATAATTTTAAATAAATTTTTTTTAATCATTTTAAAAATATCCATCTATATTCACATTTCATCGCATGGACATTTTTCATGAAATTTAGACGTATCTGAAAATATTGGAATTCATAAAAACCAAATTTTTCTAAAAACCGGACCGATCGTATAATTTTTTAGTTCTATCAGGTCAAATTTTCCTACATTGTTGGATTTTGGGGAGGTGAAAAGACATTATTGCCCTTTAAAAAACCTAACTTTTCTCTTAACTCTGCCAAAATCCCACGCCACTCTCTCCATCACGCTTCCCTTCTCTTCCGGCGACTGAGGCGACGCCGGCGAACTCCCAGCCGACCAACACCGGGAACGTCCGGCGACAATTGCGAAATCTTTCAGTTGCGAACAACGGCGAAACGGAACGGGTAGTCAACGGCGGTGCACTCCGGTGAAGCAACGGCAGCGAACTCCTGCGAACTCTTCAAGTGCGTTCTTACTGCAGAAAATTGTTTTAGTTCTTCTTCGGTAAGTCAGCTCTTCTTCTCCTTTCTTCTCTTTAATTTTGTTCTTCTAAGTCTTTTCATCTTCGTAGCTTGAGTTTTCTTGTTTGATTTTGGTATTGCAAAATATTGTTCCTGTACAAGATCTCAAAAATATAATGTAATTGTACAATATCTCAAAAATGTTTTTCCTTATTCTAATTATTGGGATCATTCTTTCAAAATTTGCTTGCTTTTTTGCAGTTTTGGGTGGCTGTAAATGCAACTTTCATCTTTTTCTCAAGTCATTTCACAGAAAATTTGCTGTAATTTTATATTTCTGGTTGATGGTACAAAAACTACTATAGTTATTGTACTTTTACATTGAGGGTAAATACCTTGTTTGGGTTGTTCAGTGACTACCTTTCTGGTTCCTTACTGTTTGTGTACTATAACTGAGTTCGTATGGAGATCACTAATTCTCGTTGTCAGATGACAATAATAAGATATGACTTTTATGATATGTAAATGATAGTTGTATGGGCTTCTGCTGCGCTTCAGTGCAGGACATGACTGTAGTTAGAGTAATATTTTTAAGAGAAGAGGGCTACTACCTTGATACATATTGATGAAAAGATTGTGCCTTTTTGACAAAACTTAAAGTTCATAAGGTTCATTTATGCGAGCGAGGTCGCTTGATGTTGAAGCTAGACGTGTCAAAAGAGTTACCACGGGGATAATTGATTTGTGAAAGCCAAGCTTTCATAGCTGACGTTACTTGGAATTTGAAGCTAGAGTTGCCAAAAAAGTTACTACTGGAATTATTGGCTTGTTCACAGCGACGTTGCTTGGAATTTGAAGCTAGTGGGCTGGTAGCATGATGTTAAACTTAGTTAGGTAGTGTCACTTTGGATGTAGAGGATGAAGGACTTGGTAAAAAAACCCCTCTTTGATTCTGTGCTGCTATGTGTTTTTGGTTTTCCTATATGGTGTGAAGATCAGCATTACTCTTTGTATCTGTAATCAGGTTATATAACCTATCTTTCTTTCTTTGATACTTCCAAGAGTGGGTTTTCATTTCAGTTATTTTTGTCAACTGCTATATCTTTTTTATTTTTTCTTTTTTAGTTCGGGTTCATTTCAATTTTAAATGCTTGAGGTGTTACTTGTGGCATAGTTATTAGGTAAGATTCAAACTGAGGCATGGGCACCAAATTTTTTGCTTGAAAGTTTTATGTATCTTGTGGATTTATGGAATTTTTGAGTGAGTTTTGTCTAACATATCACCATTTTGTTCATGGGATTCTTTCCTACCCTGTGTATATGGCAGTCTTGTTGTTTTGCTTATTTTTTTAATTCAAATTTAAGACTGAAATGTCAATTTATCCCTCAGGTTGATGTCTAACCCATGGATACAATAAAATGTCGACATGTCGATGGATATTTAATACCCTGGTTATTCATATGATTGTCACATTAATGATATTTTGTTCATATTTTTTTATACTTCTTTGATTTTAACAATATGGGATTCATATTACAGGGTAATTAATTTCTTGTGCAAATTTCAGATGCTGAGATTAAATGAATTATAGAATATGGGATTCATATTAAAGACTATGTTGCATATCTTCCTTGGTTTTGTTATAGATTAATAACTTGAAATTTATTCCAGGAACTTCCGTTTTGCTATTCAACAGTTCCTGCTGCTGCCTACTATAATTATGGAGATAAAGACAGATAGTAATGATGGCTCACTGATTTTAATCAAGCAAGGAGCTGAAGCTGTGAGTCGAAACTTCCAGTTGTCCATTAATCTGGGTTGTTCTTTGGAAAATGGAGAACTATGGAAAATGGAATATATGGTTTAAGTTCTTCAAGAGTGAGTTTGGGATGATTTTTGAGAGATTAGTGCTTATTATATAAACAATCTTGAAAGAAACACTAATTAAGATTATTATAGTTTTCAAAACTACTTTTTAACTTTATAACCAAACGCCGTGAAGAATTTGAAAATATTTTCCATCATTCCGAAAGTCATGTCAAACTAATTCTAAGAATTTTAGTGAGATATTGTGATGGTATCTTAGTGGTCTTAAGATATTCTTTTTCATCGTTTGTTCTTATCTTGCAGAGAGTGTTTGAGTCTACTTTTGTTGGAAGGAGATCGATCATTAAGGAACGCTTCTCAAAGAAATATAGACATCCATCACTGGATTCCAAACTCACACTCAAGCGATTGAATGCAGTTTGTTTTCCTTCTTAAGAGACACGTTTTATAGTTAAAGAAGTAACTAGCTAAAAGATTTTCTTTCATATGTTTGACTGAAACTTCATGTTAGGAAGCAAGGTGCATGACAAAAGCTAGGCGACTTGGAGTTTCCACTCCAGTGCTGTATGCTGTTGACCCGACGCTACATACCCTGACATTTGAGTATGTGGAAGGCCGTGCTGTGAAAGATATATTGCTTGAAATCGGATCAAGTGGTGATGGTGCAAAACAGTTGAATGACATTGCAATGCAGATTGGTGTTGCAATTGGAAAGTTGCATGATGGTGGTTTAGCTCATGGTGACTTGACCACATCTAACATGTTGATCAGGAGTGGTACCAATGAACTCGTGAGTGGCATCTTTATTATAGTTTACAAAGAGAGACATTTTAATCTATCTTGCTAGATTTTTAATAATATGATCTCTGTCATAAGGGCAATTGTCTTTTCTCAGGTCCTTATTGATTTTGGTCTGAGCTTTACTTCAACGATTCCAGAAGATAAAGCAGTTGATCTATATGTCTTGGAACGAGCGCTGCTTTCAATGCATTCTTCATGTGGGAATTTGGTAAGTTGTTCCCCTTGCATTTGCTTTGCTATAAAAAATTCTTTCTTATGTTCTTCAATAAGACATTATTTTTCTATAAACAAAAATATTGTGTCTGGCATTGTAGTTTGCTATGCACCTGTTTGTATTGATAGAATTAGTGATTGTAGGAAGAAATGAGAGTTCTTCATCACACTCCGTTTAGGGATTGGGGCCAATTCTTATGGCAGGCAGATGGGTATCTTTAGCTGTTCTATGGGATCTGTGGATCGAGAGAAATAACATGATTTTTAGAGGGGTAGAGAGATCTTGGGAGGATGTTTATGATCGTGTCAGTGTTTTCGAGGCGTAAGGCGCACCGCAAGGCGACATGCCCTTTGATCGCCTTGAGGCGAGAGGCGATACAAAGGCGACACCCAATTGAAGCGAGGCGCACCTTAATAAATAAGTAAAAATTATATATATATTGCATAAATTACCTTAAAAAAATTAATATCAAAATAGTAAATGTCAACAAGATACATAAAACAACCAAATTCTATAAGTTTAGTTCCAAATAAAGACAAGCAACAGCGGAGATTGATGGTGGTGAAGGCTTGAAGCCCGTGAAGGTGAATGTCGAGAGGGAGGGGAGGCAGTGATAGGGTTTGGGTCGCGAAGGGGAGGGTGTTTTACAAAAACAACACATAAAAAATTAAAAAAAAATTTAAAAATAAATAAGGCAGATCGCCCCCTCGAAGGAGGCGATCGCCTTGCCTCAAGCGACAGGCGCACCAAGGCGCCCAAAGGCGAGCGCCCGATTGAAGGCGCTCGCCTGGGCACCTGGGCGAAAACGCCTCGCCTCTCGCCTGAGGCCAGCGCTCGGGTGCGCCTCGAAAACACTAGATCTTGTTCGGTTTCAGGTTTCCCTTTGTGCCTCGGTATCCAAAGCCTTTTGTAATTATTCATTATATTTAATTTTGTTTGATTGAAGCTTGTTGTTTTATTTATTTATTTATTCTTTAAGTAAGAAACTTGTATTTCATTGATGATATGAAATATACAAAAGGCCATAAAGGTAAGTTACAAAAACGCCTTCCAATTTCCTATAAGGCCATTTAAGTTGTAACTAATGAAAGGGGAGTAGAAATATTTACACCATTGTAGGGCGAGTACAATAACTTTATCAAAAAAGATTTCAAAAGGTAGAGAGGAGTTGTTAAAAATCCTATTGTTCCTTTCCATCCACAACCTCCATAGGTAAGCTCTAATGATTTGGGCCCAAAGGATTGCGCTCACTTTTTTGAAAGAGTGACCAGTCATGAGAAAGTTTAGGAAGATCTTTGGGTCATTGTGTAATGCAGTTTGCCACCCAAAAGCTGTTAGAATCTTCTCCCAAAATCTGGATGCGTAGGCACACGTGATAAAGAGGTGACCTTGAGTTTCAGATGCCATATAGCAAAGATGGCAGCAGTTTGGGGAGAGGGCCATGTGTGGTAGCCGTCTTTGGACCCTGTCATGTGTGTTGATCGTGCAATGACTTAGCTCCCAGCAGAAAATCTCGATTTTCTTAGGATATTTCCCATGCCAGATGCTCTGATAGAGGCGAGGAGGCTGGCTATTCTTAGTGGAGGTCTACAGAGAGAAGACAGACTTTGTTCTGTATAGTTTTGTATGATCCTGTCTCCATATCCATTCATCGTCGATTGGGGAGGGACAAAGCTGTTTAGAACTTGTGTAAGTTGCAGCCAATCCTCTAACTCTTCATCTCTATGGTCGGCGAAAGTTGTAATTCCAAGATGCTGTGGTCGTGGACCAAAGATCCATGATTTTGGCGTCTTTGTTCATGGTGATAGCGTAGAGTCTGCAGAAGCGGGCGGTCAAAATTTCTGAATTTAACCAATTATCATTCCAGAAGCTTAGTTGGCTGTTTTCTCCAATATGGCAGTAGGCATTTGCCTTAATAATGTGTGTTTGCTGAAGGATAGCACACCAAGGGCCTTTGTATAAGCTGAATCGGTTTGGGGGCCAGATTGCTGAGGGGTCCCACCATACTTTGCCAAAATGTATTTCCTCCAAAGCTGATTTGCCTCTGTAATAAAGCGCCAAATGCACTTGGACAGCAGTGCGATGTTTCTTTTCTTAATTTGCCTCTCGTTGTTTTAGTTTGGCTCTTTTTTATGCTCTTTTGCTTTGTTTCATTCTACTTGATTAAAGTTCGGTTTTTTCTCCCAAAAATAAAATGAAAAAATAAGAGTTATATTCTACTGAATTGAAGGAAAGTACCCGAATAGATGTACGTGTAGCCGAAACTTGAGACCCCTTAGCTTCTCTCCTGCAAGCTAAGATCAGCTGAATAACTGAAGAAGTTAATAAACTTCCCAGTTTCTGTTAAATGTATTTTGGCCCATCTTGCATGCAACTTTATCATTATCTCATGCCCCCTTGCCCATTCCTCCAACTATTCTCTCTATATATTGCCAATCCTAGAAACTACTCGAAAAGATTTAACTAGAAATTGAGATTCGTCCTTGGATTTTTAGATGAGTTAGAGAGATCTTGAAGAGGATGTTTGAGCTCTGGTTCTTTTTCATGTCTCCCTTTTGGGCTTGGTGTCCAAAGCCTTTTGTTTTTCTTTGTTAGGTTTGATCGATTGGAGCCCCCTTTTAGTTTGCCTCCCTTTTGTTGGGCGGTTTATTTATACGCCTTTTTGTTTCATTTCCTTGTCATCAATGACAGTTCAGTCTTTTCTTAAAAAAGAAATTGAGATTTGCAACTTTACTGCTATCTCATGCCCCTTGCCCACATATTCTAACTATTCTCTATATAATTCTTCATTTTCTCTTATTCATAACTTTCCTGAATTACCCTTATATCAGTTGAATGTTTGCTAATCTCGGTCTAATTATTAAAATATACAAGTTAGGGTAGGAGTCCTATCATAATTCTAGAATGGGGATTCCCTCGCTAAGAAGTTTAGATACTGACACGAGACACAGATATGACACGAAACAGGCACAATAATATGTAATTTTCTAAAGATCTAGGACACAAACACGTTTCTTAAAATATATTTCATTTTTATACCATAAGGAAATTCAAAGTCCATAAGTTTTATGCATTTTTATACTTAAAAAAATAAGTTTGTTATATTTTTTTCTCGAAATTTTGTTATTATGTCCCATATCACTATGTCTATTTTTTATTCTTAACAAGTGTTCAATACATGCCTATAACAAGTGTCAAAGTAGAGTAATTTTGGCATTGTAATCTATAACTACTTGTTATTGACAAATTGGGTTGAAATGAAATTCAAATCAATGTACTTTGATGGTTGTACATATTGTATAGATGGAGCTGATTCTTGCTTCATACCGAAAGACGTCGAAACAATGGTCATCGACCTCAAACAAATTAGCTCAAGGTAGCAAACCCCGACTTTTATCATTCACTTTTTTACTTTCATATCAATTTCATTGCTATGATTCATTAGTTTACTTTTCTTGTTTTCACATTGATGCACATACAGTTCGTCAGAGAGGCCGAAAACGTACGATGGTTGGTTAAGATCTTTCTTTTTGGTCTGTTTGTTGAATTATTTGTAGACTCATTGAACTTTAACAGTGTATTATTATTAACCTTACAATAACTATTTTTTTCGTAATTGTTAGTTTGTGGAAAAAACTTGTATTTACTATTTGGTTTTAGTAAACAGTAATAGTGATTTAGTATTCTTCAACAATTATAATTTTGGCGCTTGCTATGCTACTACCTCTAGGAAGGATTAAAAAGAAAGATAAATCGACAAAATAATACTCTAATCAGATCGAACCGAATCGAATCGACAATAAAACGTGTGTCATTTTTAAACAAAATTTAAACTAACTGGTTTACCCCTTAATGTTCTTATGAGTGATATAGTTTTATAGATACTTTTTGAAATTATATATGTAAATATCTCTACTTCTTAGGTCAGGATGATGAATTTCTAACATACAATATTTATTTCAAAATTTGTTGAAACAGTGATTTATTTTTATAATTTTAATTCAAAGTAGATTCAAAATAAGGCATTTATCCCCACCTCATATTGAACTTGAACTAAAAATAATAATAATATTAAATAATTAATTGATTAATTAAAAAAAATTAATGCAGTAGACATAATTTATTTGGTAACTAATCCCATCAAAATCTCATTTTGAAAGAGCAATTAGGATTTGAAGATTTGATTGTAGTAGCTAAAATTCAAATGTAATGAGCATATAAAGGAAAAATCACCATTTTGCTCTTTGAACTTTGGATGATAATTCTATTGGTTTTTAGATTCCAAAATCATACATTTTTGCCCCTAAGAAATACTCTAGTTTAGTAGCTTTCATTAGAAATATGATGTAACATATTTTATAAAAGGAAAAATGGGTGACTTCGTTCACAATATTTTTATAAAGTTTAAATAGATTCATATTCAACAGTGTCATTGCATAATAATATTGTTTAGTCACATCACATTTAATATAAACGGATTGTTTTTATATGCTTAAATTCCCCAATCTAGTAGGGGTGTACACAGGTTGGGTTGGATCGGGTTCAAGGGGCTTTTTGGACCAACCTAAACTTTCGGGTTGGTTGCTCAGTGACTCGATAGTTCCAAATTTATTGGGTTGGGTTGGATCATCGGGTTGCTTCTCTTTTT
>NW_019104605.1:515156-533588 GCF_001995035.1 Momordica charantia
GGTGCAGATCGACGGTGAGGACGACGGATCGACGGCAACAGTTGCGTTGCCGTGGGGAGTTCGCCGGAGGTAGATGACGGCTACGGTTTTAAAATTAGGGTTTGGTATTTTTGATGATGGCTAGGGTTTTGCGAGTTAGGGTTTACTTCCTAAGCTCTGATACCAACTTAGTTTTGATGGAATCAAATTATTTGTATTCCAATATGTTAATCATAAGAAATACATGGCCTTCTTATATAGAAGATAGGCTCAAACATAAATGGAAATAAAGATAAAATAATAATTAATATTGACAACTAATTTACAGCTAATATTTACAAATAATAAATCAACAACAACAATTTGTACGCTTGCAATTCTCTCTTCTGTGGCATCCAATTGCCTTTACATATTTTATTTGCTATCTTTTCTTAGTGCCGGACTGCTCTGATACCAATATGTAGCATTCACCTTTATTTATTCACAAGAGAGAATACAGTTATACATCACTAGGGAAGATGAGTTCTCTGCTCTCGTGGCCTCCATTTTCCCACTAATAAAAGCATACCCTCCTTAAATCCTCGCATTTGATATATCTATTTTGATCACGACTTCTCAACTACCATACAGTCACATCGTCTAGCTAGGTACCCTGCCCCAAGCTAACTAACAATCTTAACACTAAACTCTTCCCCCAAAATCTTTTAGTCTGATATACATGGATGGTGGATACACAAACGTAACAGTATTACACCAAAAAGGTACACCAATGGTAATAAGTTATTCTGTGTCTGTCTAAGAGGGTCTTCAAAGAGAACTACTCTGATCTCGAAGAAGTTTGGGATTCTGGTAGATGCTTTACCTCCATTTGGTTCTCTCTTTCTAGTTCCTTTTGTAACAACGATCTTGTTCATATTATAGCTAATTGTGATTCCTTTTTGTAACACTTTGGCATTCTGCCGATATCTCCCCTTTGTGTGTGCTTTTTCTCCATTAATATATTTTTTTGTTTCTGATAAAAAAAATATGTATATATATATATTCTGTCTAAGAGAAGTAGACTAATTGTCATCCTAAACAACACAAATACTATGTTCTTAACAAAGCAACCATGTCAAATACATCTAGACATGAGTCTAACACGTCGAATTAAGTATCTGAATTTTTCAAAAAAAAAATTTTTGGTAAGTTCAAAATAGTTCTAAGCACTTATGTACATATAGGAAATATGTCTTTTTTTCTATATAAGAAAAAAACAAGTGTGTTGAGAATTTTAAAAGAAATAGGAACGTGTCTCCAAACCTGTTTTTGGCTTTAAAAAAAAAAGAAAAAAAAAATTAAAAGAAAGAAAGAAACTACTTATATGAACTGTCGGGGAGAGAAGGGAATATGGATACTTGCTTTTAGAAATTGCACATAGAGGGAGAACCCATAAATCCTTCCAACCGATTTGATTAGGGGGAAGAGATAGAGATTTCCAAATGGGTTTCTTTTCTTTCTCTCTCACCAAAAATCAATTCTCAAAAAGTTCTAGTGCAAATCCAACAAGCGCCCACTCAAATATTTCCCCTTTCTTTCTTTCTAGGATACAAGATTTTCATTTTCTTAGTTTTTCGAAAACAAATTCTTGATATGATTGGCTCACACTTCATTTTTCAATGTTAAATTTACATGTTTTTATCTATTTTGAAGTATTGAATATACCAATATATATACATATGTTCTAAAAGAAACAAAACAAAACAAAAAAAAAAGAAGAAAAAGATAAACAAAAAAAAACGTCCCTGATGACGCTGTGTCCTACTAGTTTAGAAAATAATTGTCACTGTATCTGCCTAGTGTCTCATGTCCGTGCCCATGATTCTTTTTTTAGTGAAAGAAACAATTTCATTGATGATATGAAATTATAAAATACCCATAAGGGTTACATGAAAAACTTCCAATTGGAGATGAGGGAAGTGTAACTATAATGATGAAATAAGGAGAAACGTTTGCACCAAGAAATGACTAGAAAGACAATTGATTCAAAAAGCCTCTCATAAGGAAGGTCTTTATCGTTGAATGTGCAGTAGTTTCTTTCCCTCCGTATAATCCAAAAAAGGCTCTTACGAAATGCTTCCAAAACATTTGAATGGGAAGGTTTCATTGACCGTGCCCATGATTCTGATCTTTTATCCAATTTGTTTTAAAGAATATCCTTATTGTTTTATAGTAATCGATAACTCTTAACATTTTGCCGGTGCAAAACATTTGATGCAAAGACAACAAAGCTTGGTATTTGATTTTGAGAGGCCTTATTAAAAGAGAGTTAGAAGAATGGGAAGGTTTCTTAACGCTCCTCCATTATGCTTCCCTGGTCCCTAAAATATGGACTCTTAAAGGAGCCAAAGAGACGATTCCAGCATATTTTTCTTCAAATTAGTAAGCTAATTTGGGAAGGCCGTTGCACCAGAAAAACTAAATTCAACAGCATTTAACAGCCTAAACACAACTGATAGGGTCCTAAAAAGGAAACCGGAGCCCTTTCTTTCTCATCAAATCTTCCCTCTGTGTTTTAACAACATGAAAACTTCCAACCACCTTTATTTCCACCGTAGCTTTGCCTCTCAAGGGTGGAATTTCATGTGTCAACATTGTGACTTAGCTAGTTAGCTTGGTGCTTTCCGAAACAGTGGAATAAGGTCTTAATTGGTTGCTGTGCTGTATGGTTTGTGGTTTAAGGACAAAGCTAGAATTCATTTGTCTAATTTAGTTAGGGCATTCATTGCGTTCCTTTGACACTTTTAGAAAGAAAGGAACTCAAGAATTTTTTTAAACAACTCAGAACTTTTTTGTTAATTTTGTGATCGAAGTACAATGTACAGCCCAAATTGGAGTGCGCTCCACAAATCAATTTGTAATATTTCTACTTTTCTCATTAACTCAGATTTGAGGCATTTTGTTGGATTCCTCCCTCTTGGCTGTACAATGTACAGATTTCAGTTTTGTTTGGGTTGATGTTTAATCAAAATTCTTTGTTTTTTATAAAAACAAAACATAAGAGAGCTCTCTTGACCATCTTTCTTTTCAAATTCCAGCCATGTCAGCAGCTATGATTGAAATAACTATGAGGAAGTCTAGTGGAATGGTTGGGACCTTGATGATGGGAGCCACCCAGTCAATTGAGACTATAGCTTTACACAAAGGAATCCTTCGGTAAGGAGACAAGTAGTCTTTGGCAAAAAAGTCGTTGCTAACAAGCATGGTTAAGAATCTATTTGCTGGTTCAGAGGAAACAACCTCCAGAGTAGTTCTAGAAGCTCCTGGGTTCACAAATTACCAAATAACAGATTTTATTGTTTACTTACTGTATGAAATTGAGGAAGGTATGAGGATTATGTATTGGGAAGACCAATGCATAATAACGAGGTATTATATTGTCACATTGCCCAGATTATATAAACCTTCCCAACAGTCGTAACTAAACTTTAAAGGATTCACAGAACTGGGAGTATGATTGGCGAAATCTCAACTTTAGGAGACATGTTAGATAGAGAAATCAGAGAATGGACCTCTTCACTAAACATTAAGGCTTTTGCTGATGCCAACGTGGGAAATCTAAAAATTTCTCCATAGCTAACATGTTCCATAGATCAATTAGGCAACAATCGGAATCAGAATCCGCAGACAATTCACAGAAACAGAAAGAAAAAGGGGGAAAGTACGGCGGAGGAGTACCGTTCGGAGAGCTGGTGGCCAACCTGATAGCCGATTGCCTCGATGCGACGGGCGGCGAGCTCCGGCTTATTGGCGTAGAAGCGATTGCAATATGTAGAAACCATCTCCGTCAAAAGGCTGTCAACGCAGCTCTCTGAAACCTCTCTCACCATGTTTACTGTGCGATGGTTGAAACTGAAGTTCACTTCGATGGAATTTGAGAGGAAGAACAAGAACAAGATGGAGGATTCGTGGATCGAGTCAGTGCCTTGATCCCGCACCCCCGAATCTAGATTCGTCTACAGCACAGGACGACATGTCGTATGAATTCATCATCGGCATATTTGGAATTTTCTGTGGTTTTTATTTTAAGGGAATAAAAAAGGATAAGGAAGCATGGTTTAATTTGATTTCTCATTATGCAAAAAAAAAAAAATAATAACAACAATAAAATTTGATTTAAACGTACTGCTAAGTCAAATCATGGGTTTAATCAATGAGTTTGAATTGAGCTTAGTTCTAATTTAATCTTTATGATCTGCTAAAAAAATTTGGTCCGGTTGAATTTCAAAATTTTAATTTGGCTCCTATAAATTGATTAAATGTCACAGATCATTTTTAAATTATTTTATCCACTAAAAAAATCTACCATATGTCATTATATTATTTTACTTAGAGTGTGAAGAATTTTGAAAAAAATTGTTTTAAATAAATGTACTTTTCAAAGAATTACTAATTTAGAATATATTTATTATAGCATTGTATTTGATTTTAATCATTAAATGATTAAAAGTATTTTTAAAAAAATGAGTGATCTTTTGTACTAAAGAAATACTTTTAAAACATAAACTTGCTTAAAGAAATATTATCAAAAAGTAACTTAGAAGTAATGGATACTCCAATAGTTTTAAGCAATTGAAAAATGTTATTAAAAAAGAAATGCCAAAAAAGTGCTTAAACTAAAAATACGTCAAACACACTCGTAGTCTTAAATTTTAATACAATAACAAATATGAGTATAACTTAACTCAATTGGTTGAAGCATAAATCTCCAATTAAAATTTCGTGAGTTTAAATCTTTCACCTCATTTGTTATTGTACTTCAAAAAAAAATGTCTTAAATTCAATCCATTAACAAATTAGTCAACTCGAAAACTATTAAGTACAAAGACAATCATGACTAATAAGAACTACAGCTAATTGATTTAAAAACAATACAAATAGGCTATTAGGTATAGAGATAACTGTGATTAATAATAATAGAACTACTGCTGACTGATTTAAAAACAAACTATACATTAATAACTGATCTTCACCATACAATACTATTATCCCTTCAAACAGATGCTGGCAGAAGTAGAAGTTTGGACCAAAAAAAATTTAAACGGTCACTAGTATGTGGCTTAGCAAACAAATCAGCAAGCTGGTGATGTAGGGAACAAAACACAGTTCAATATCATTTCGAACAACCCGCTCACGAATAAAATGGAAATCGATTTCAACATGCTTCGTTCATCTGTGAAAGGTGGGATTGCGAGCTAACTGTATAGCAGAGATATTATCACACCGTAACATCAGAGGCTTAGTAATAAAAATATGAAGATCTTTGAGAAGTTGCCGAAGCCAAAATAACTCAGCAGCAGTAGAAGCGAGGGAACGATATTCTGCCTCGGTAGAACTTCGAGAAACGGTGGTTTGTTTCTTAGAACCCTAAGAAGTAGGATTTTGACTAAGAAAAATAACAAAACCTGAAGTAGAACGCCAATCAGTGGAGTCGTCAGCCCAATCAAAGCCAGAAAAGGCATGAAGACGAAATATATCAGTAGTATCTTTCCTGAAACGTATACCAAGATGAGAAGTACCATTAAGGTGCTGAAGTATTCGTATAGCAGCCACCAAATGAATATCCAAAGGAGTATGCATAAACTGAGACAGCTTTCCAACAGCAAACGCAATATCTAGACGGGTAAAAGTGAGATAATGAAGGAAGCCAATGAGACCTCTATAATTTCGTGTATCCTCCGCAGAACAAGGTTGACCCATACCAGACATATTAGGTAAACACATAGGTGTTGCACAAGTTTTAGCTGATAGCATCGCAAAACGAACCAAAACATCCTTGACATATTTTGCTTGATTCACTAATAAACCAGATCGTGCAGAAACCTGAAGGCCCAAAAAATACTTAAGTTGTCCTAGGTTAGTCACATCAAACCTACGCTGCATCTGAGATACAAGTGAATCAATGTATAGTTGACTAGTCTTTGTAACAATGATATCGTCAACGTATAAAAGCAAATAAGTAAGAGAATCATCCAAATGATGAACAAATAAGGACGAATCAGCTGAAGACGCCTCAAAACCAAGAGTTAAGCAATGTGTAGTAAGACAATCAAACCAAGCACGGGGTGTTTGTTTGAGTCCATATAAGGATTTGATGAGCTTGCAAACATGAGTTGGATAGTTAGTATCAACATACCCTTGAGGTTGTTGCATATAAACCTCCTATTCAAGTTCGTCATGAAGGAAAGCATTTTTTACATCGAGTTGACGAAGGCGCCATCGAAATTGAGCAGCCAAAGACATGATAATGCAGACTGTTGGCTTCTTTACAATCGGGCTGAAGGTTTCCATCAAAATCCACACCTTCTTCTTGATGATATCCCTTTGCAACAAGGTAGGTCTTATACCGGGCAATGCTACCATCAGGATGTCTTTTGATTCTATACACCCACTTGCAACCGATCACATTCTTATCTCGTGGTAAAGGAGTTAAATTCCAGGTGTTCTGTCGGACTAGTGCATCATATTCATCACTCATGGCTTGCCTCCAAACTGGTAATTTAGAAGCCTTAGTGAATGAGGAAGGTTCTTCCTCATTGGTAGTGACTGTAGTAAGATACAGCTTCTTCTTAAAAATACCAAACTTACTTCTTGTTTGCATAGAGTGCATGTTGGAAGAAGGTCCAGAAATCCCCAGTCAACATCCGAAAAAGCCCTTAATGAAAAAGATGAAGTGACAGGCAAGAAAATACCACGACCAGGAGATTGCTTCAAATAGCGTAACAAGTGATAAACGGCAGAAAGATGCATTTTACCAGGCTTGGAAACAAACTGGCTTAAGCGATTGACAGCAAAGGCTATGTCAGGACGGGAAATAGTCAAATAAATGAGCTTCCCAATTAAACGGCGGTACAAAGACTGATCTGGAAGAACATCAGCGTCAACAGCAGCCTCTAGGCGAAGATTAGGATCCATCGGGCAAGAAACTGGTTTGCAGCCAAGTAAACCAGCCTCCTCCAAAAGAGAAAGAGTGTAATGATGCTGTGAGATAGAAATTCCCTTAGAAGAGCGAGCCAATTCATGACCCAAAAAAAACTTAAGAGAACCAAGATCTTTGAGTTTAAAACGATCATGAAGAACAACTTTAAACTCATTAACCAGAGTCAGAGAAGCCCCAGTCACAATAATATCATCTACGTAGACTAATAAAGCCATAAAAGAAGCACCAGAACCTCGTTTGAACAATGAAGAATCAGCTCGAGACTGAACAAACCCAAGTGATAAAAGAGCATCAGAAAACTTTGTAAACCACAGTCGCGAGGCCCGCTTGAGTCCATAGATGGACTTTTGGAGACGACAAACCAAACGCTCCCCCTTACGAGCAACCACACCTGTTGGCTTATAACCAAGTGGCAAGTCCATGTAGACTTCCTCAAAGAGATCTCCATGGAGAAAGGCGTTGTTGACATCCAATTGAATGAGAGACCATTGTTTGGAGACTGCAATGGTGAGTAAAACATGGACGGTCACCATTTTTGCCACTGGAGAAAACGTTTCAAGGTAGTCAAGACCTTCAGTTGGGTATTACCCTTAGCAACCAACCGACCTTTATAACGCTCAATAGATCCATCCAAATGTAATTTGACCTTGTATACCCACTTACAACCAATGGAATGATGGGTGGGAGGTAAAGGAACCACAGTCGAAGTTCTATTAGTCTTCATTGCTTCAATCTCAGCAGCCATGGCAGCCCTCCAATGAGAATGAGAAACAGCCTGGTGATAAAATTGTGGTTCATCGTGCACAGAAATAGCTAAGGCCAAATGAGAATGAGACGGAGCCAACCGAGAGTAAGAAACATAATTGTGCAAAGAATGTTTAGTGGTGACAGTAGGAAGACGATCACCATTCAAAAGAGCACAATGATATTCTCTGAGGTATGAAGGAGGATGAGATAGACGATTAGAACGTTGAAGTGGCTGAGCCTCAACAGCAACCGGAGAGCCAACAATAGCAAAATCAACAATATTAGTGGCAGTTGGACAAGCATTATCAACAACCTCAGAAGAAGCAACATTCCCATGAGAACTTGCAACTGGAGAGGAAGATGGCCGAACAGAACCATCAGAAGTACTGTCAGTAGCAACATTGTCTGAATTAACTAAAAAACCCGAATTATCAGTAGCTATAGAGGTATCTGAAGCAACAAACTCAAAAGAATTTGGCAAGACAATGTTGGGAAAAGTATCAACATTAGATACAACAGACTGTTCACTAAAGGGAAACTTGTTCTCATGAAATATAACATCACGAGAAATAAAATTTTTTTCTATTGAATGTCATACAGAGTGTATCCCTTCATCCCAACAGGATAGCCAACAAAAACAACAGGTGTAGCCCTTGGATCAAACTTAGTTCGATTATGAGACAGTGTGGAAGCATAGCAAAGCGATCCAAACACCCGAAGGGATTGATAATCAGGATCATGACCATATAAAGAATGGAAAGGGGTCTTCCAATGAAGAGTTGGTGAGGGAGTGCGGTTGATTAAAAACACTGCAGTTAGAACACATTCACCCCTAGAAAGTGATAGGAACTTTAGACTGAAAATATAGTGCTCTAGCAACATTCATGATATGTTGATGTTTACGCTCAACCATAGAATTCTGCTCAGGACGCCCCACGCAAGAAAATTGGTGAACAACACCCTTAGAAAGGAAAAAATCCTTAAAAGTAAGCTCAGGGGCATTATCAGATCTGAAAACTTTAATACAGGTTTGAAACTGGGTTTCAACATAGGCAAAAAATCGTGGCACCACAGACAGAACATCAGACTTGTTGCGCAACAGAAAAACCTAAGTGAATCTACTACAGTCATCAACAATAGTAAGAAAGTATCGATAACCATGGTGCGTAGAATGAGCAAAGGGCCCCCACATATCAGCATGTATTATGTCAAAAACATGAGCAGACATATTATTTCTTGAAACAAAAGATAATTTCTTTTGCTTAGCTAAAGGATAAATGGAGCAAAAATAGTCCTTACAAACAGAATCAGCAATGGGCAAAACATGACTTAAAGCATTCATCCACTTAAAAGAAGGATGACCAAACCTATTGTGCCAAGTTTCAAATGAAAATTTACGCATACTAAGAAAGGAATGACAAACAGTAAGTCCAGATGTATCAATAGAAGAACTGCTAAGAATATAGAGGCCATTCCGCAGACTACCCTTGCCAATCATCTTCAAAGTGCACTTGTCCTGAAGAACACATGAATCATTAGCAAACTCAACTTTCAGATTAGGAAAATCTCGTGTCAAAGAGCTGACTGATATTAGGTTGAATTGGAACTGAGGAATAAAGAAGACATTGTGTAGAGATAAGTCTTCTGATATCCGAACAGTACCACTTAAGTGCACAACAAAACGAGACTTATCAGGCAAGTTGACATGGATTGGAGAAATAGGCGAAACAGTTTCAAACAATGACTGAGAACAGCAAATATGCGCTGAAGCACCAGAGTCCAAAATCCACAAATTAGCAGCATTTAAAGAACAAGCAGTAATACCTGCCATATGAGAAGTCGAAGCTGCATCAGAAGCAGAAACCTTCGAGACATTCATCTGAGACTAAAGAAGCTGGAGAAGCTGTTGACATTGAGCAACAACATCAGGATTCGACATAGCAGGAGAAGAAGCTAAAGAAGCCACTAGTGGTCTGCGAAGAAGCAGAGTGAGCAAAGGCCTGAGACGAGGACCGCAAATTCTGAGAACGATATCCAGGAGGATAACCGTGTAATTTGTAGCAACGGTCAATGGTGTGACCAAAGAGGCCACAGTGAGTGCAGAATGGTCTCTCCTTCTTTCCCTTCGAAGTAGTCGCCAGAGATTTTGTCATAGTCTTGCTAGAATGGGCCGAATGTTGAACGGCTAGGGCAAGAGAGGCAGTCGGAGAAGGAGAAGAGGAGACACCTAAAGATCGTTGTTACTCCTCTTGATTAACAAGTGAAAAAGCTTTGTTGATTGAAGGCGGCGGATCCATGAGAAGTAACTAAGCACGAATATTAGTATAGGATTCATTCAATCCCATAAGAAAACTCATTAGATACTCATATTGTAAAAAATTGGCAGCAGATTTGGCACCACCACACGTACACGAACAAGAACACAAAGGACGATATTGAATTAATTCGTCCCAAACAGCTTTGAGTTTAGTGAAATAGAGACTGACAGACTGTTGATTTTGCCACAATTGAGCAAGATCACGCTTCAATTGAAAAATCCTAGGACCGTTGCTCTTTTCAAAGCGCTCCTTCAAATCGATCCAGATATCGCGAGCCGATTCCGAAAACAGAATGCTCGATGAGATTTCCTTCGATACAGAATTGAGAATCCATGCAATAACTACATGATTATTGTGAATCCATGCCGGAAGCAGTTCACCAATCGGTCGACTAATAGATCCATCAATAAACCCTAGCTTGTTCTTGATGGAGAGGGCAATGAGCATAGACCGACTCCAAGAGGAATAATTTTCCTCTGTAAGCGGTTGAGTAACAAGAACAAGCTCTGTGTTATCCGTATGGTGAAGATAATATGGATTGAGGACTGAATCAACACCAGACACGGACGAAGAAGAATTTGGTGATGAAGAATCATCAAGAACTGGAGCAATTGGATCAATTGGACGAACCGGAGAAGAAGGCGGTGTGGTTGGCATGGCGGAAAAGGAAAATTAGAGAGAGAAGCTTCGTGCGGAAGATATACGCTCTGATACCATAACAGAGTGTGAATGTGATAATATTCTCATTAACCCATTAAAAGAAAATACAATATCTCTATATATACATGACGAGATATAAAACAAATTAAATAACTGACTAAGGAAGTTATAACCAATTTGTACATAAAGATCCGGAAGTTATAACCAATCTGTACATAAAGATCCTAAAAATCCAAAATATGAATTAAATTTACCTATTAATGATGAATAAACCACCACTCAACCAAAAAGTTTAAACTGATGAGTTGGATAAAATTAATTCATATATTGAATCTCTAACGCCAAACTAAATTTGGGATTACATGCAGCAGTTAATCTCAATAATATATGTGTTCATTAGGGGCTCTCTTTAAGATTCTTCTTCTATTCATTTCATGACTGCACTGTAAAGATAGCTTTCAAAAAGTCATGGCGAATGTAGATTGAAGCTGTATTGATGGAGCACAAGAAAGAAGAGGCCATCAAGGCTATAAAAAGTGCTGAGAAGAAGCTGGAAAATGGTGATTTTATTGGGGCTAGGAAGATGGCTCAGACAGCACATAAACTCTTTCTTACACTTGAAAACACTACTCGCTAACACTATGTGAAGTTCACTGTTCAGCACAAAACAAAATCTATGGATCTGAAAATGACTGGTACAGGATTCTTGAAATTGAACAATCAGCAAATGAAACAACTATCAGAAAGCAATACAAGAGGCTGGTACTGTTACTCCACCCAGATAAGAACAACTTTGATGGGGCAGAAGCAGCTTCCAAACTTGTTGCTGAAGCCAACTGCTTGCTCTCTGATCACTCAAAACGAAGGCTATATGACATGAACAAAGCAAATTTTGAGACAGGACCTCGAAATCAGCAGATGCAGAAAAGAGTAAGAAAGGAAATGAAGAAGCTCCCTATTATGCAGATTGGAGGAAGAGACAAGGAGCCTATAGAAGCCATGGAAATAGGAAGAGACAACAGAAATCGGCTTCTTCTGCGTCGTCGTTTTCTTCTTCTTCTTCTGAGTCGTTGCCAAAGTCTTCTTCTTCTGAGTCGGATTCATTTAAGTCTTCTTCTAAGTCCGACATTTCTTGTTTTAGATCAGATTCTTCATCTTCTGAATTCTTCAATTCCTCTAAGTCAAATTGAGTCATCTATACAGTATTATTGGTAATGATCTAATCTTGTCCTAACCTATATGTAGTAAAAGTTTTTTTTTTATTTCTTTGGAAAATCTTTGTTTTTGTCTTTCTTTTCTCTTTTCCTAAGTTGTGAAACATTTAAGGGTGGTCAAGACAAGGATTGAGTATTACCCATAAAAAGTCTTCTTAACTTTCTATCGGTGAGGTTCAATCTTGTCCAGACCACCAATTTTCCTATTTCCATCACTAAATATTTGATAATTAAGAAAGATAAATACAAAAATAGAAAAAGTTTAATAAGCAAGCATGAGCGAGGGAGGGTATCTTTTGACATTTTGGTGTAGGCTTGGAACAGGAGAGATGAGGGAGCTCTCAAATTCTTTGCGGTAATCTTCATGTGATTTTTTTTCAGTGCTATCATGGTGTAAAAATGTTGATTCTTTTATCAACTTTAGCTTGAATTCTATTATATGCAATCAGAGAAGTAGATGTTGTTGATGTCAAGTCCACGAACAATGGAAGCATTTTTAGTGATAACCAAATTGATAAGTGAAAAAAAAGTGTTGCTCAAAGTCAATGATCAAAGTTTGATGAAAGCGTTTCACCAGTAAGCGTACCTTTTTAAATGTGAGACAAAAAACATATTTGTGGCCAACCACATTGTAATTTGGAGGGTAGGGAATAAGAGAACAAAGTGACATTGTGAATAAGGGTCTACTCATGTTTGTTGAGAAGAAATGTATGTTTTGATTCTTAATTCTTTCTACGTCCAAAAGTTGCCTCACATAGGTCTTTCCCAAACTTCCTCAGTCACTAAAATAAACAATGTAAAGAAAAGCACTCATTTTTATACCGATTCGGGAAGAGCGAAGAAAAAGGAGATGTTTTGTTAATAGGAATAAGAAAGTGTTTATAGTCGTACAACGATATAAACATGAATATTCATTTGAAGCGTAGAAAATCAACACACAGAATATGAAAATTTTCTACCGTGTTGATGGAGGGTCGGGAAGTTCTCAAATCTCCTTGTTTGGTGCACCATTTTAATAAATAATATCGAGTGTTATCAATTTGGTATCACTCCCATTTTCCATTTTCTCTAAACTAAGTAAACCGACTCCAATTTTCCATTTTCTCAATATTCCAACATTCGTGAATCTTGTTCTAACTTGACTCTTAGAATGTTTTAGATACTAGCTTAGTGATTACTTAGGCTCGTTTAATAGCCGTTTCTATTTTTTTTTCTTGGTTTTTTTGTTTTCTAAATTTAAACAACAAAAATGGTTTATAACTACCTTTTTTTTATTTTATTTAAAAAATAGAAAAAGAAACATGAAAATCATTTTTAGTTTACTGTTTTTAAAAAGTTAGAAAAAGTTGAAGAGATGTGTTAGAAAGAGAAAGTTCTATATAAATTAAAGATTACAACGGTGTGAGAAGGAGTTGGTATGCCCTGTTACATCCTCGTTCTTGTGGAAATTTTTAGTTCTTGTCTCCACTCCATTCTCCGATTTCAGGAATCGAGGTATAGATTGAGAAATCTTCATTTCGGGATGAGGATACTCGTGGGAATAATTACCGGTTTAGTAATTAATTGTAAATATTTTTATAATTTTAAAAATAAAAAGGGTAATAAATAAATATAATTTATATCTATTTCACTTAGAAAATTATTACTTACTAATTAACAAATATTTAATATTTTATTCATAATTTAGGATAATTGTAATAAAATATATATCAATTATTTAATAAATGTAATTGGGGAGGAGATTAGAATAGGGTGGCAATGTATTCCTTGTTCTTGGACTGGGGAACCAACCCTACAAGATGTGATCCCTATTGTAGAGATATAAATATTCTGTTCTTGGACTGAGGAACCAACCCTACAAGATGTGATCCCTATTGTAGAGATATAAATATACAAGTTTAAAAAGATAAAAATAAATTTTTTAAAAAGCAATTTTAAAAAGAGTAAATTTTAGAAAGATTAATAAAAATATTTAGAGAAAAAAAATTTAGTGAGAGAAAAGTTAAGACAAAGAGAAAAAAAATGTAAAATTGAGAGAAAAAAACACGTTAAAGAAAGAGAGAAAAATTATAGTGAGAAAAAAATTTAGACAAAAAAAAAATCAAAATGGTTAAAAGGCGAAATTTGAGAAAGAGAAAAGTTTGGGAAAATGTTAAATTTTGAGAGAGTGAAAAATGAGAATGATATGTTAGAACAAAAATGTATAAATAGAGATAAAATTTTTGAAAAGAGATAACTAATAGTAAATATTATAGAGATGAAAATTGTAGAGAGAGAAAGATAGGGGGTCCTTTGATAACCATTTCATTCTTTATTTTTTTGTTTTTGGTTTTTGAAAAAGAGACTTGTTTGATAACTAATTCAATTTTTGTTTTCTGCTTTTTAAAAATGTTTTTGAAATTTCTTAGTAAATTTAAAAATAGATTTATGTTTTTTAAAGTTTCAGTTTTCCTTCTAGTACTCAATTTTTTTTCTTTCACATATTTCTCTCTAATAATTTTCATTCACTCTAAAATTTTTTACTGCCTAATTTTCGCTCCCTATTAAGTTTATCTTTCTCTCTAAAATTTTCATGTCTAGACTATTTACTTTTATTTCTCTCCAAAATTTTCATCTCTATATATATATATATTTTTTCTAATATATAACTCTCATTTTTATCTAAAATTTCGCCTCTTATATTGTTTTCTCTTTCTAATCTATTTTTTACGTAGCAAATATCTGCTTTAGTGGGTGTTTGCATCGATCTATGTTTTATTTGGACATATACATATTATGTATGTGTTGGAGGGAAAATATATTGGGTTTAGCGCCCTGAGCTCGTGAGTTAGTAATTTGTAAACATTTTATTTATTATTAATAAAAGTTATTTTATTATTTCTTCACATTACTCGTATTCAAATAAAGTAAGACCCAAGGTTATTTATTGTAACTAGAACAGTATATATTTGATATACATTATATATTTAATATATAGTATGTATTTAATATACAATGTATATATTTGATATACAATATATACCGTTGGGTCTTATGCCCTAAACTCGTGATTTGTAAACATAAAACAAATATTTATTCAATAAAGTTGTTATTGATGTTTCATTTAGAATTACATTAACCCAAATCCAATAAACTAACATCCAAGGTTATGTCATGTAACTCGAACAATATATAACAAATATATAGTATATATTTAATATACAACGTATATATTTAATATATAGTGTATATATATACAACATATATTCGATGTACATGTGGATAATGTTCCAGTAATAACCTAAAGGGTCTATAGTATATGGGTAAGGTTGGGTACCTTATCTTGGTAACACTATGGATACGACCCACTTTGTAATATTTATAATGACTTGATTTAGGTCATTCGTGTGGAGACGTACGAGTGTGGGTATCCTATACAATGAGTTTATACAAGATTGGACCGCGAAATAATTAATCTTTAGTTGTAACACCGTTAGCTAATAGCTGAATATTTCAATGGGATGGCTAGGTAACTCGATCACAATCCTGAGTGAGTTATGGACTCATGCCTGTTAGGGCCAGCCCTTTGATTTGTATGGGTAAGAGTGACCCGAGTCACTAACTCAATATTCCTACCATTTTGGGAACGAGATCGAGCAGGGAACTGAGAACATAACTTCACAAGATAGAATTCACTTCTCGCCGACTTTAGGGGAGTACATGAATGTCTCCTTTAGTACTGACTCAAGGACTTGAACTAGGGGCCCCACCCTCTCATTTGCCAGAGAAAGACTTTCGGTTACTGGTCGGACCATAACTGGGTTGTTCACTAGAGGATCAGCGATACTTAAGGTCCAAGATGTAACACAGAGGTA
The DNA here is from genome assembly GCF_001995035.1 of Momordica charantia. The sequence continues at coordinate 530,908 of NW_019104605.1, forward strand.
AAACGGTAATTTGACCCAACTGTGGTTACGAACACTCGTGAACGATTGAGTTACTGATAATGGTCAAAATCCGTGGATGCAAAATATTCTACAGTGAGAAGAATGCAGTTATGGATCTTTAGTGGAATGACCGATAGTTAACGAATGATGATTAATATGATTAATGAGTTTAATCTTTTAATCTCGTATCGTTGGGGCTTCTGATCTGTAGGTCCATTAGGTCCCCTTGCTAGCTCATAAATGATAGTTAAGAAAATTTAGTCTTGAAAAGAATTTGGATTTTTCAAATTTGTTAAAGAGAATTAAAGTTAATTGTATGAGATGCTGTTTGTTGATACATTATGATATAAAGTTAATTTTGACTTGGATTCAAAATTATGAGAAAGATGGATATTAGAATTTGATTATAATATGGTTGATTAATTTAAGTTTAATTTAATTAAATATGATTTAATTAAATTAATGGGTTATGTTAATTTGGTTAAATTAAATTAGATTTAATTTAATTTAATTAATAATTCTTTTTGTAATTAATTAAATTTGATTTAATTAAATTAAATAAAATAAAAAAAGGGAAAAACCTTTCACTTCCCACCATTCCCACCATTAATGGTGGGAAGGAATGGTGGGAAGTGGGGAGGTGGTGACTTTCCCCTCACTCTTTTTTCTTTATAAAAGGGAGGTTCTCATCTTCCTTGAGTTCGGTTGAATGAGTTTCCCAAAACCATAATGAGAAACTGTTCTCTCAATCTCTTGATCTCCCTCTCAATTTTATGACGGTTCTCACAAATCGAGTTCTAACATCCAGAGAATAGCAAGGAAGACTTTTTGGTGACGTTGGTGTCTACATTGAAGAAGTGTCTTGAAAGGTATGTTTCACTACTTCCATTTAATAATGTTTATGTCCTTTCTTTGTTATATTTTCAAAACAAGATCGAAGCACACGCGATGACGCGCTTTCACTGTGGGATTCGATCCTTTCATATACACAATATATATTCGATATACAAGTGGATAATATTCCAGTAATAACCTAAATGGTCTATAGTATATGGATAAGGTTGGATACCTTATCCTGGTAACACTATGGATACGATCTACTTTGTAGTAGTTACAAACGACTTTATCCAGGTCGTTCATGTGAGACATGCAAGTGGGGATATCCTATACAATGAGTTTGTATAAGATCGGACCACGAAATAATTAGTCATTGGGTCTAAATCTGTTAGTCAATAGATTTTTATCTCATAGGATAACCAGGTAACTCGATCTTAATCTTGAGCGAGTTATGGATCCCTGCCTATAAAGGATTGTCATTTGCTTTGTTGGGTAAGAGTGACCCGAGTTGTCGACTTAATAATACTACCATTTTGGGAACGAGACCGAGTGAGGAGCTGGGTACATAACTACGCAAGATGCAATTCACTCCTTCTCGACTTTAGGGAGGTAGATGAGTGTTCCCTTACTTGCTGACTTCGAGACTTGAACAAGGGGCTCATCCTCTCACTGGCCAGAGAGGGACTTCCTGTTATTGGTTGGACCATAACCGGGTTATTCATTAGAGGAGCAGTGGTATTTAAGGAGCAAGATGAAACTCATGGATAAAATGGTAATTTGACCTAGCTAGAGTTATAAGCACTAGTGAATGATTAACTTGCCGTTAATGGTCGTACATCCGTGGGCACGAAAATATTCTGCAGCGAAAAAAGTACAACTGCGGGTCTTTAGTGGAGTGACCCGTAGTTAATGAATTTTGGTTAACTCGGTTGATGAGTTTGACTGATTAATCTCACATCTTTAGAACTTCTGATCTATAGGTCCATTAAGTCTCCTTACTAGCTCACAACGGGTGAAGCAGAGATAAAAAATTATGAAATAATTTGAAATGTTCAAATTATATAAGGGAATGTATATAATTTATATTGACACATTATATAAATATATGTTAATTTTAGATAAAGATTCAAAATTAATACTATGTATTTTAAGAGTGGGGGCTAATGTTATGGATGGGAAAAATCTCTATTTTCTACATTTTGAATTCCTTTTAGAAATTCAAAAGAACAAGATATCCTGATGGTCTTGGGATTTCTCCTAGATTCAGGAGAAGATATCCTATATCCAAAAGGATAACATATCCTCATAGTCTTAAAATTTTCTCTCTATAAATATAACAATAACCTAAAACCCTAAAGGAAAGCTAAAAATCTCTCAACTCTTTTACTCTCTCAATCCCTTGCAATTGGATCCCACAATCCTGATTCTCGACTGAGAGACTTAGCGAGGAAGATAAAGTGGTATTGTCTCATAGGGTTTACATGAAGAAGAGTCTTCAAAGGTAAAATCCAACATTCTTCCCTGTTTTATATTTTTCTGTATTTTAAATTTTTAAAAAAATTCAAGAACGGGTTCTACTGCTCCCACTCCAGGATTCATATCCCTTCAATTGGTATCGGAGTGCGGTTTTTCATTCTAAATTTTCTATTGAAATTTACAAAGATTTTGGTGGGGTTTTTACTGCATTATGAATGTGAGTTTGCAAATTGAGCATTTTCGAAATTTGGCATTTGGAATTGCAATACACCATGACACGTCGGAAACTGTCAACAAAACCAACAGGCAATATCGACCTACGCCTAGAGCCGAGCTAAGACTAGAACTTGTGGAGATTCGCCTAAAGT
>NW_019104605.1:533858-551276 GCF_001995035.1 Momordica charantia
GCTCATCCCCATTGCCACGTGGTCGACCTGCGGTAGCTCAACAGAATCATGCATCAGCAAATATTGGCTTGTAAGAAGCACATATATTCTTTTATTATTTTTTTAAGACCAGGAATCAGACAACTCTTTAGCATTTAAACTACTCTCCCTCAAGACTCGCAATCGATAGATATCAAGTGTTTTACTTTTGATTGGTTAGTCAGGGTTTTGATATTTAACACTATCTGAAGCAACCTTACTTTGGTTAGTTAGGGTTTTGATATTCAACACTATCTGAAGCAACCATCTAGTTATATGAGTCAATTTTGGTGATTTATGGACTTGAATCATTATTTTCAAAGTTAAGGCAATCCTGATCTTCAATCTCAAATTTCATCCGATTGGTTTCAATCCGAGATTAAAGCTAGAAATGATCCATAATTATTTGAAGAGGCCTGAAATCAACTGCACAGACATGATCCGGGCCTCCTAGTCTGCTCTTTCATCCCTGTCCCGATCCCAATTGAGATCGGAATCGGGATGAAAGTCAAAATAAAGTTCTTCTCCTGTTTTCAATTATGGAAAGTCTTTATTAACTCTATAATGAACCTTGCCCATTTAGATAAAATAATAACCACCGTTAAGACTAAGTTAGCCCTGACCCAGTTAAACATGTTTAAGCTAACAATTTTTTGTCCCATCATGGATATGGGCATTGTATTTAACGGTCCATTGATCCATCACCTATTGTTGAGGAAGGTTAAGAAGCCTAGACCTAATATTATTAGTTCTGACTTGTTAGAGAATAGGGTGTCCTTTAGCAAGAAGGAGTTTAACTTAGTTATTGGGCTAAAAATTGAATGAATAGTCTAGATGATGATATTCCTAGCCGAAGACTTACAGGACAATCTATTAATAATAAGGTCTAGATAAGTGTAAGGAGTTGGAAAAAATATTTAAAAACCTTAAGTTCGACGATGACAAGGACGCAGTGAAGTTTAGTGTAGTTTACTTTATAGATCTTGTCATGATGGGTAAGGAGAGGAAGCAATTTATGGATACTAGCCTCCTACGGATTGTCGAGGATTAGGAGACGTTCTGCAACCACGACAGGAGTACGATGATTTTCGATAAGACTCTTTGAAGCCTTAAGAACGACCCTGTTGAAGGAGAAATTTGGCCAATGATTAAATGTCACGTCATCAATTTAAAATTATATTTAGAACTTTCTGGCTTTGTGAGGAAGATCCCTCCCACTGGAATTCTGACTTCGTAGAGCTGGTGCTGCTGTTGCATCACTCCTAAATTTACACGTGTCCTAAATTAATTTTAAAATCGACAAATCAAATTATGTCACGTGTCTCTCTTATGGCTGTCAGATGAAATCAACTAATTGGACCAAACCCATAAAGAGATTACCCCCAAGCCCATGGTCCATTAAGCCTATGACCCATATAAGACCCACAAAAACTCTATAAATAGAGGGGGTCACCTCTCATTTGTGATAGTCAGAAGAAGTTAGAAGAATTGGAGATTCAGAGCTCTTAGAGCATTTAGAATCATTTACAATTATTCAAAGTCAAGTGAAGCATCCAAAGGCAGCAAGATTTGAAGAATTGGAAACTTGAAGACTACGAGACTTCAAGAGCACTAAATATTCTCTTCGTCAAGCAACCAACCGAAGAACTCTTCGCCAACCAACAAGACTTGAAGCCAAAGACTCCATCAATCTACAAATTCTTCATCAAGCTTCAAAGTCGAAGAACTTCGCAAGCTACACAAGCGGAAGAACTTCAACAAGCTGCAAAGTCGAAAACTTCAAAAGTTACAAGCCGAAAAACTTCAATAAGCTACAAAACCGAAGAACTTCACAAGCTACAAACCAAAGAATTTCAACAAGCTGCAAACCTGAAGAACTTCAACACTCTGCAAAGCCGAAGAACTTCACAAGATCCAAGCCGAAGAACTTCAACAAGTTGCGAAGCTGAAGAACTTCACAAGCTGCAAAGACAAAGAACTTCAACACAAGCTGCAAAGTCGAAGAACTCTGCAAGCGTAAAGTTGAAGACTTCATAAGTCGAAAACCACATGAGTTGAACTACTTTAGCAAGCTGTGGATTTCATCAAACGCACCAAAAAGAAGATCAAGCCACAAACTTTCCCAAGCATCAAGCTTCACAGTCGAAGACTTTAAAGATTCTTCAATATGGCAGAAGTTAAAGACATAACTTCATCGATTCGAGAACAAGCTCTAAAGCCCTCAAATTAAAGTTCACATCTGAGAAAATTAATCAGAGGATCGTATCTTAGAGATTGTAACACTACATACATTTAATACAAGTTGAGTTTATTAATTCGAGTTTTCTCTGCTTTGAATTTCTCGTCGAGCATGCTTTAAGAGATAGATTAGTGACGTACCAACAAAAGTCGAAGAAGGACCCAGATACGTTGAGACTTACAACCTATACGATTTTTCACATGCTTTTCAAGTTAGTATAGTTAAAAAAAAATGCTATAGTTATTTAATTATTTATTTGGTTGCATGCTTATATTACTTTGATAAGATCGTAGGTCTATATGAGACTATTTCAACCTCGACTACACGAGTTGCACTTAGGTTGAACGACAATGCCATTCCTCGACTGCTTCAATGGTCGTGCACTTATTATCGAGGTTGTAATGTGATGGCCACTAATGTCTTCGAGTAGACTTGTGTAAATTATATATAATGTATTCTCATACTTGACTTAGTATTTATTGTTCATGTAAAACTGAATATTAGGTTTCTTGCAGATAAAGATTAAATTACATTTGGAGGCGACTGAGGCTTAGCAATAACACATGGACTGTGTAATGCATCCACCGCAAGCTTGTGTCATATCCTCTCCAATACCCATCATTGACGCATGAGCCAATCCAAAACCAATCGTTAATAAAGTAAGTGTTCCAATAGAAGGTTTATCAGCCAAAGAACGGAAGGACAAAGGTAAGAAGATCATGACGGAGGCAATAAAACATCACTCATCCATCCATTCTCCAATGCCTGGTGACCTATGGGATGGTGTAGTGGCCGATGATGAAGGAAATATTAAAGACAAAGAAGAAGAATATTAAGAAAGGAAACTAGGCACAATGCCAGAAGCAATTGAAGAGCCTCAATAATCGAGAGAGGGAGCATTGAGGCCGTTGTGAAGGGCATTTAGAAATATTTGAAAAAACTTTCCAAGGTATGATATTTTTTTAATAATATTTTTAAATTTAATTTCTTGTCAATTGTATTAATTTATTTCTTTTCTTATGCAGTGTAAGTTCGATGATCAAACTAAATATCTCGGAGGGGATGGTGAGTCAGACGAAGAGGGTCCATCCAAACAATAGCCGAATATGGATTGAGATTAGAAGAAGGATGGGATCCGAAGAAGGACGAGGATCCAAAAAGTGATGAATATTCTACAAAGGATGAGGATTAGTCTGACCATCATCACACCGATGAGAAATGTTCAGAGGTACTAATATTTTCCTAGGTGCTCTGCTTGATAATCACCTCAAGCTCAGTTCCAAACAAAGCCCTTCAAATTAAAAAGAGAAGGAACACAGGAATAGTGTTCCGTATTCCTCGGCCATTGTAAGCTTGATGTATGCAATGATTTGTACCAGACCAAATATAACTCACCAATTGGTATTGTTAGTCGATTTCTCTCAAATCCAGGTAGAGAACATTAGAAAGGAGTGAAATAGATTTTCAAGTATCTAAAAGGTACTTCTAAAGTATGTTTACACTTTGGGAATGACAAAACTATGTTCAGTAGGTTTACAAAGACATTACAAATGCATATATGTCTGGTGATAAAAATCTACTTTAGGGTATTTGATTACATTTGTAGGGGGAGTTGTATCATGACAATCCAAGTTACAAAAGTGTATTTCTCTTTCAACTATAGAAATTGAGTTTATAGTAGCAATTGAAGCTTGCAAAGAAATGTTTTGGATCAAGAAATTTTTGCTAGAGTTGGAAACTAAACAAGAGAGATATGTGTTAGTCAAAGTGCTATTCATGTCAGCAAGAATCATTTCCACTCGTAGTCCAAGCATATTGATGTTAGGTATCATTTTATTCGAGACATGTTGAATGAAAAGTTATTAAAGATTGAAAAGATACACACAGATGATAACTGATTATACTTGTTTACAAGGATAAAAAGAGATTAAAATTACAATGTTTCACTTTGTTTTATTTAAAAACTAGTATTAGTTTGCTTAAGTGCCCAATTGAGGTGATATTCGTGCATTGTGATTAATCATTTATTTATGCATAAACTAAATTTTAACATCATTTAAAGGTAGAAAAAATAACAAAAATCAAAATTTGTGCATAGGTGGGCCAAAGGAGGCACGGGGCACCTTGAGAAGGCTTACTTTCTTCCGTTTTTGCCTTTCATTAAATGCAAGTTCAATATGTTTTGACAACTTCTCAGCCTCCATACGTGTGAAAGATTTGGTCTTTCAAAGGGTTGAAATCCTAAGGTGGAGAGCGTTTTTCTCACTTACCTAACCAACTGTGGGCTGCCTATAAAAAAACCAACTTTCACTTCTTCAATTGGCATCGAGCTTAAGTTTTTCCTTCATTATTTGCAAGCTTCCTTAGGGTTCTTTTCCAGCACAAATTAGGATTCATTAGTTCTTTAAGTTACCTTTGCTTTAGCTCTAATTTTCAGCCGTTGGTCTCGTTTGTAAGCAATTTTTCAGCTTAGTTTTTATTACTACTTGTACTTTTGAAACCACAATTTATAAAATTCCAGCTTTTTTCTCCTTTATATTTATACTATTTTGACAAGAGAGGGCTTGTGATCATGCATAATTGTGGAATAGAACGAGTTTTACTCCTATAAGCTCGAGAGAGAAAGGGTAACGTTCATTCAGATTACAACTTCTCGTTTACATCTTGTCCTTCAATTTTCCTTTCTCAAATCATGTTTTCTTTTTGCAAACCTTTACATTATGTTTTTTCTTTAAAATTATAAGCTAAATTCATTTTTTCTAGCTTGGTTATAGATTATTAGCTAATTATTTAAAACAAGACAACAAGGGTAAATTGGTAATTTCTCACTTCTTCATCACCTAAAGTTTTTTTTTAATGAGAATGAGATTTTGAATTCATGAACTCTTGGCCAGAGATATATGCGAATTACCGCTGAGCTAAACTCACTTTGACCTTCATCACATAAAGTTAGTTTCTCGTTACTTGTGGATAAATACTAACTTATTAAAAAAAGACAAAATATATAAATGTGTGAAACTGTAACACCCCAAGCCTAGGATTCGAGGATTTGGCACATCTTTGACCGACATTCCCCTGCATAGCTACTTAAAAGAGCGTAGACTATCCCTACAAACCAACATGTGAGGTCACCCAGCCGAAGATTGCTTCAAGTCAAGCACGCTTAACTTTGGAGTTCTTACGCTTGAGTTATCGAAAAAGAAGGTACACATTGTTACTATAGGTAGTAACTATTATTTCTTTTAAGCTTTCTTAACCATATTTTCTATGGCCACCAGATTTCACTTTGGTTCATCCCAGAACCACATCTTACTGGGAGAGGTTCCACTCTGATACCATTCTGTAACGCCCTAGGCACAGGATTTGGAATCCCGGCATTCCCCTACGACCTGGCTGCACCACCGTCAAACTCTGAGCCACTTAGAAGAGCGTAGACTGCCCCTACAGATCAACGCGAGTCCTTTCAGCATGCTTTGACCTCACTAGGAGGTCAAGTACGCTTAACTTTGGAGTTCTTACGATTGAGTTACAGAAAAGGAAGGTGCACCTTGTTAGTATAGGGATTCAGACCAAGCAACTATGAGGTCACCCAGCCGAAGATTGCTCCAAGTCAAACACGCTTAACTTTGGAGTTCTTACGGTTGAGTTACCGAAAAGGAAGGTGCACGTTGTTAGTATAGGTAGTAACTATTATTTCTTTTAGACTTTCTTAACCATACTTTCTATGTTCTCAGGATCTCTTTTATTCGGATGTCGTATTGATTCATTCTAGTCGGGCGTTACAGAAGCTTGCTTTGAAAACTTTTCAAGTGTGATATTTTATGGATCTTTGCCGAGAAGAAGAAATGGAAGAGTACAGTGGCTTTCCTTGTGTAATCAAGAAGAAATAGAGAGAGAACATCCATTGTTGGAGAATGTTGTTGTTTTCTTTGTCGCTTCGTTGTTGATAGGGGTGTACACGGGTTGGGTTGAGTCGGGTTAGGGGGAATCTTTTGGACCAACCCGAATTTTCGGGTTAGGCAGAATAGAGAACCGATCGAACCAAACAAGAAGGTCAATCAAGCCCAACTCAACCCTTATATTCTCGGATTGGGTCGGGTTGGGTTGTTTGGTTGAGACGAGAGAAGGAAGGGAGTCGAACGAAAGAGGATTCAGTCGAAATCCTAAACATTTTAAGTTGCATAAATCGATTGTTCACGTGAGAAAGAAAGTTTTGAACTCTTCGCACTATTCACTATTCCCAGCAGCCATCATCAGAAAAGGATAAAAATGAGAAAGAGTACGAAGAATGGAGGGAGAAGAGAGGTAGGGTAGACTAGAGAAGGGGTCTACCGATGGAGGGAGAAGAGGGGAAGGGAAGACCAGAGAAAGAGAACAGATAGGGAGGTGAAAGGAATGGGATGGAGAGAGGAAGACAGAGAGGGAGATGAAAGGAGTGGGGGGAATGGGAGGGAGGAAGACAGGGAGGGAGATAAAAGGAGTGGGTGAGACTAGGGGTTAGAAACTAGGTTTAATATATATATACGTATGTACGTATGTATGTATATATATATTAAAAAAATAAAAAAAAAGTATTACTAGGTTGGGTCGGGTCAACTCGAAAAATTTAAGGCTCAACTTGAGATCCGACCCGATCCGATCGAGTTGGGAATTTTGCAACCCAACCCAACCGGTTGGCTTCGTCGGGTTCATCGGGTTGTCGGGTTTTTTGAACACTCCTAGTTGTTGATTCAATTTGTTCCTCTTTCATTTGGGTTTCTTTGTGTCATCTTTGTCTGAGACTTCTCCTTGCTTTTTTGATTCCATCTTTGGTAGATGAAGGGTATTTTGTGTATCAGTTGTTAGCTAGGCTCTAGTATGATGTATTGTGTTGTATCCTCTAATTCAACTAAGGAAGAAACTCTGTGTAATCCATTATATTTTATGGCGGATGATTTTGAGAGCTGTCACGTGATTTTTCCCCTTACACTAAGGGGTTTTTCATGTAAATCTTGATGTCTCTGTATTCTATTGTGTGCTTGTAATTTTATTTTTTTTGCAAAAAACTATCAACTACACATTAAAATCCCGAGATGAATAAAACTATTAGAGGAAGATGAGATTTAATGTAAATATTGATCTCGCAAGAATTAGCTTAAATGTAGTGACCGTAACACAAAATAAACGAAAAAGAAATATAATGGATATTTTTTTATTCTTCCTATTGTTTAGGATGACACATGAAAATACCAACTAAAAAGACTCTAATAACCATTATTTAAAGAAATATTTATGTTACCCACTATTTAACCACAACTCTAACATAAAAAAAAAGAATAAAAGATAAATTATAACTTTCAATTCGAGTATACTGCCAAACAGAACATAGCTCAAGTGGTTAAAGAACATATCTCTGACAAAGATGTCATGAGTTCAAACCCCTACCCCACAAGTTGTATAAAAAAAAAAAAAATTCGAGCATACTTTAGTGGACAAGACACTTTGTTTTTACTATTATCTTACAAGTTGATGGTTCATAGTTTCTTAACCTTTAAAGAGTTGGATTAAATTCAAAAAGTAAGGAAATAGTTTAAATTGAATTGTGCCTATAAACAAGTAGAGAGAGATTAAACATGGTGTTAGAGTGAATTTGGATATAAGCACTTTATTTATTACAATTTTTTGTTTGAACTACAATAGTGCCAATCAGTTTAACGTGACTTCTACAGAGATCTGATTTTTTAAAATATGTTTTATTTATTACCAAACACGTAGATTTAAAAAGCACTTTTAGTTATCTAAAATAATCCCTTAGAAACTATACTACCACTTATTATTCTTCCAAAAATACTCGTAGATAAAAAATTATTTAGAAAGTTCTTTTTTATAAGTCCTCTCAAACATATATATATAGATACATACATATAAAACAATTACCAAACAAGGAAAATATTAAAAAAAAAACAAAAACAAAAATTTTTTATCAGAAAGTTGTAATCAAACGGATTCTTATTTTATATTATTTATTTACTTTTGATAGAAGGAAAAAAAGGCTAAATTTATAATCCTCGAGTTTTAGAGGGTGATGTGTTACACCTACGAATAATTTATATACATAAATATCAAACCATTTCAACAATTTTGTTTTTTCTTATCTTTTAAGAAAAACAAAGACTATTCTTCGGTTTCAAAATAACATTTCTAAAAGTTATATCACCAAAACAATAAATAATATCGATGAATGGAAAAAAAATAATGTTTAGAAATGAAAAATTTTAACAAAAAATTGGACTCTTATTTTATTTATTTCTTTATTTTGAAGGAAAAAAACCCGTGTAAATGATGGAATGAAAAAAAGGCTAAATTTATAATTCTTTAGTTTTAGAGAGTGATATGTTACATATATGAATAATTACATATCTAATTAATCTTATTCAATAACGATTTTGGTTTCTCTTATCTAAGAAATATTAATAAAAAAATTATGTTTAGAAATGAACTTCTTTAATACGAAATTATAATCCAACGGCTCTTAATTTTTTTTTTTTTTGAGTGAAAAGAAAACCCTATATATTTTAGAAGAAAAAAGAGCCAAATTTATAATCTTTCATATATTTAAAACAAGAGAGAGAGAGAGAGGCATACCAGATGCGACAACCAACAGCAGGAGTTAGAAAAGCAGTGTGGGAGAAAAATTTTCCATTCTTTTGAGAGCTCAATTTGTTGGTTGAAATAATGTTGGGATTTTAATTATTTATAATGAAATGCTCATTAAAATTCTCATAAATGGACTTTCTCATATTCTCTATATCCAATAAGGAAGGGGTCTTAACATTTCTCTTCATTTTTTGCTTAGAACCAGAGATACGATATAATATATATGGTATTTTCTCATAATAATAATAAGATATATATGGTACAAAATATCTATTTGCATTTAATACACTTCTCTTATTTTTTTCTTGACAACTCATTTAATACAATTTTTTGTAATATTTCATCACACAATATTTATAGAGAAATTTTATCCTCGGATTCTTTCCCATGAATTATTTTATGATCGGCATCTGGACTTATTTATCTTCTATTTGATGATCGATTTCTGAGCTTGTTGATCTTATTTTGGTGATCGACCTTTGACTTGTTGATCTTCTTTGATGATCGAATTCTGGTTTGTTGATCTTCTTGGGTGATCTGCCTCTAACTTGTTGATTTTCTGGATCAACTTCTCACTTGTTGATCTTCATTGTATTGGAAAAAATTAGTTACCAAGAATATTTTCTCCTTCCATGGTTCTTCAACGAAAAGCAAGCCAACCACAATAATAATAGAAAAGTAGGGAAAACACATAAATGTCACAAGATTTATACTGATTCACCTAACCATGAGCTACATCCAGCCTTCCGCTCATATCCGAGTTCTACTATATAGGACAAATACAATGAGCAATATAATAATCTCTCAAATCTAGAGACCTCAACAAAAGTTACCTAACTTTTAGGAACTACAGCAATAGAATTCTAGGAATACAGGAATGAAAAACCTCACCAAAATACCTATGGGATTTCGTTGCCAACGATGCACTACAACCTTGGGATCTCGTCTTCTTTCTCTACCAATACTGCCACTCCTCTGTTTCTGTGCAAAAACACAAAATGGCCGCCACCCACTTTTTGGTTTCTCTTTTATTTATATATATATATATATATATATATATATATATATTTTGTCGGTGGCAAACCTAATGAAAAAGAAGCAAAAAAGATTTTGGGCTTTTTTTTTTACTTTACTTTCTTGGTCCAATTATTTATCTCCATTATATCCCAACAATCTATATATATATATTGACCCAATCATTATATCCCAACAATCTTTCACTTGGAGACAAAATATCAATCTCGCCTCCCACTAAACAATAGTGTCCCTCGTAACTTAGTTATGACTGTACCAACAACTTCCAACTGATCAATGTCTTCTTGGCACCAACCAAGGCTCAACTCTCACTGCACCGATAGCTTCTAACATCTTCTTGCCACCAACCAAGGCTCCATCTTTGATTGACCTAAGACTGATCAATTTTAGAAGTAAGAGACACAGTTACGTGCTTCCACTCGAACTAAGTGGTCCCTGATGCTTCCTTCTTCACTCGCATCTAGTAACTTTGGAAGGAGAGCTTCTTCACTGATGACTTGGCCAACCCAACCAAGCCCGTTGCCAAGTTAGAGACCTCACCCTCAACCTCAGCACCAACTATAGTCATTCTCCTTGATGCACTCTTACACCTATGCGACTTCATCAGCTTGCCAAACCGTCTGACAGCTGGGGCTTTATCTTGAAAATCTACTAAACACTTCACTGAGTTGTTCTTCTTTCCATTTCCTCTACTTCCTGGCCGTTAAACCTAAACTGATGTCAGATTCTCCTTATTTGTCCTGACTGTCAATGTTACTAGTTCTTTTAAGTCCCCCTTGAATTATCTATAGCCCTATGCATAATCCGTCTCTTCGATCCTCTAGCAACGTCAAACCTCAAAACATATACTGAAACTTTTTTGTGGCCCACAACCACTATCTAGGATCCTCTCATGAGTTTCCACCTGTTCCCTGTAAACTCATTTTTGTAGCCTTTGTCATCCAACTTCCCTACTGATATCAAATTCATTCTGAAACTGGATACATACCTGACACCATGCAAAACTAATTTGGTACCACTGTCAATCCTCAGACGAATATCCCAAATTCCTCTGATATTGGAGATTCTCCCATTTCCCATCCTCACCGCGCTATGATTCCTTATAGTGAAGGATGTGAACTAATTCCTATCTGAAGATACATACACCTATGCTACACTGTCCACTACCCATTCTGATAACGGATACACAAATGTCGTGTCACAATCAATGCATGCTAACAACATGTTATCTGACAAAGCATTTTTCTGGATCATTTTTAAGTTTATTGCAGTGTTTCTTGAAGTTGCCCTTCGTATGGCTGTAAAAACATTCAACCTTGCCGCTCCCCTCCTTTGGCCATGTCTCTGCCGTTTCCAATAATTCATCCTCTCTTTGCTTTTGCTCTGAGCTACCAATGCTGACTTCATATAGTTTTATCCACCAAAAGTGGCTGCGGAACCTCAGCAATTGCAGATTCACAAATATTTGAAAATTTAACACTATTGTCCCCCAACGAATTCGACACTGTCGTCTTCATCATTTTCCTACTCTCAAGCAAAGAAGGCAACAACTTTATAGCCTTCACTTCCTCTGAAAAAACGATCTCCATTGACTCCAACTAATTCATCAGTTTAGTCACCTCATTTATGTGGGAGTTCACCGACATAACTTCCTACATATGAATGTTGAAGTATCTCGTAGTGAGGTACACCTTGCTGTTGGCAGAGGGTTTTTGGTATCTATCCGACAGCGCCTTCATCAGTCCCGTTGTCGTTGTCTGACTCGCCATGAGACTTGCCACATTCATCGACAAGCACAACTTGATGATCACTACGACCTGTTCATCCATCTCCGTCCATTCCTTGTCTGTCATCCCATCCTGTCGTTCATTCAAGGTTTTGTGTATTTTCGTGTATGTAAGAAGATCCACCACTTGCATTTTCCAAAACCCGAAGTTTTCCTCATCAAATCTCAAACCCCTCAAAGTAGTGATATGACTTTCCACTAGATCTCATGATACTGCAACTTTCGCTCTAATATCACTTGTTGGGAAAATTATTTACCAAGAATATTTTCCCCTACAATAGTTGTGAAAACTAAGCCAACTACAATAATAGGAGAAAAGTAGGGAAAACACATAAATGACACAAGATGTATACTGGTTCACCCAACCACGAGCTACGTTTAGTCTTCCGCTCAAATGTGGGTTCTACTATAATTACGAAATAAATACAATGAGCAATACAATAATCTCTCAAATTTAGAGGCCTCAACAAAAACCACATAGCTTCTAGGAACCACAACAATAGAATTCTGGGAATATAGGAATGAAAAACCTCACCAAAATATCAATGAGATTTGGTTACCGACGATTGCACTACAACCCCGGGATCTCGTCTTCTTCCTCTACCAATACACTGTCACTGCCGCTCCTATGTTTGTGCAACAACACAAAATGGCCGCCACCCACTTTTTGGTTTCTTTTTAACTCACTGCCAGAGACTAAAAAAACATGGTTATATATATTGTGATGGCTACAAACCTAATGAAAAAGAAGAAAAAAACAAAGATTTTGGGCCTTTTTTTTTTTGTTCCTTTTCAAACTTTCTTGTCCCAATTATTTGTCTCCATTATATCCCAACATCTCGGTGATCGGCCTCTGCTCGTTGATCTTTCTCGATGATCGACTTCTTGCTTGTTGATCCACCTTGGCACTTCTCGTTGATCTTCACAGGAATTTGGATCCATTTTGTGGATCTTGATCGTGGTATTTTTGGATGATTTACAAGAGAATTTTTGGATGATTTTTGTGTTATAAGATTTCCAACAAACATGATTCCTTGTTAATATTGCAATTTGTGACTTATTTTATTTTTCCTTTTTGGCAATTGGTTGAATGGAAAGATTTGAAGTACTATATATCTGTCATTATATCATTATATATGGACGAATTTTAATTCATTAGAGGAAATATGCTTTAATTACAATATAAATTTCCAAAGATAAAAAATCTAAGTTCTTTATTAAAAAAAGATTATAAAATTTTAATTAAAAAATATATTTTTATTTCAAAAATTAAAAAAAAATATTGATTTCCTTATACATGTAAATACCAAGAAACTAAACACACGTTTTTTATCAAAATCGTATAATATATAGTTTAACCTAAATTTTTGGGGACATGTGCCTCCTCTGGCCGCTACGTGGATTTGCCCCAACGAGTAAATACTAAAAAAAAGAAAAAAAAAACAACAAATTTACCAAGCTATATATTATGTCCAGTTAATCCAAAATAAAAAATGCATAACAAACTAACCCAACCTTATTTTTCATAATTATTAAATTGACCTTAATTTTAATAATTCAAATGTATTTTATCATTTGAATAGTTTTTATGGCTCAAATTGTTATGGCACCTATTTTCAATCAAAAGATCGCAAGTTTGAATCTTCATCCTCGTATGTTATACTAAAAAAGAAAAAAAAAGATTGCAAATTTCATAACATATTTTTCGATCTTGCAAATGTGGACTTCGAACTTTGAGAGTTTTGTTTATTTATTCTTGATTTACAACGTTTGAATCATGTCCATTGACATAAAATGTTGGATAGAAGAAATATGTCATTAACTTCTTCTATTTGATGCTTTTGTGGCTTGTTAGATATTATTAGCGGTGGATCCATGATTTAATTTCGGGAGACACAACTACATATAAATATAATAGGAAAAGATCAATTTTAATCCTAAATTTGGCAATGTGTTAAGTAGTAGCCTGTTAGTGGGCTTATATACATGGTTTTTTAATTTTTTTGAAAATCAAATCTATTATTGGCATATCCTACGGTGTATATCCGAGTTCCCTACCACACTTCTTCCTTCAAACCTTTCATCTCCTTATCTTCATTTGCTTCCTTTTAGAGTTTCTTTTAAAGTTTATGAGCACGAGTTTGATTCCACCCTATTCTGATGAGTGCATGTCTAAGTCGGAGGTTGTGTTAACCTTTGCGAGCATACCAGCAGTAGAAAGATTTAGCATCAAGATCATGCCGATTTTGCTTTCAAAGCAATAATTCTTCCCACGACACAACAAATATATTGCTTATAGTTCCAATTTTGTCCTTTTCCAAAAATTTGAAAGAAAGATTCTGATCTGATTCGAGATTCTGAACGTAGCAGAAGTAAAAGACAAAAGGTTAGAAAAGTTTCGGACTTGACTTCTTAACTACCTACCTAGTGGAAAACTTTGACAAGATAGATAATTAGTTTGCTTGTATGTATCTGATAGAGGAAGATCCTAAAACCTATAAATTCTTTAGATTTTCTTGCTTGTGGAAAGAAGCTATTAAAAGTAAACTAGACTCAATAGTTATGAATCAAACTTGGGAATTAGTAAATTTACCTATAGGAAACAAGCCTATTAGGTGCAAATGGATCTTTAAAAAGAAAATAAGACCAGAGGGTACAATAGAAAAATACAAGGCTAGACTAGTGGTTGTAAGTTACAAAAAGAAGTATGGTATTGACTACTTTGATACGTACTCTCCTATTACTAAAATAGCTACAATTAGATCTCTGATAGTTTTGGCTGTTATACGAGACCTAGTAATACATCAAATGGTTGTAAAAACGGTCTTCCTTAATGGGGATTTAGAAGATGAGATCTATATGACACAGCCTGAAAGTTTTCTAGTTGCTAGTCAAGAAAATAAAGTATGCAAGCCTAAAAAATCTCTCTATGGTTTAAAACAAGCTTCTAAACAATGATATGAAAAATTTAACGACACTTTAGTAAACAATGGTTGTAAAGTAAATTATACTGATATACGTGTTTACTTAAAGTTGTTTGGAGATGAATGTGTGATTGTATGCTTATATATTGATGACATGATTATTTTTTTTTACAAACTAAGATGTCATTAATGAGACCAAATTACTCCTGTCTTCACACTTTGAAATGAAAGATTTAGGAGAGACTAATATAATACTTGGTGTAAAAATAAGGAAAAAGGACAATGAGTTTTCCTTATGTCAATCACACTATATTGAGAAAATGCTAAAGAAATTCGATCACTATGATAAATCACCTGTAAGAATACCTTATGACACTAGCATGAGTCTGAAAGAGAGTCAGTACGATAGTGTATCTCAATCCAAATATGCAAAAGTCATAGGTAGTGTCATGTTTTTGATGAATTACACTAGACCTGATATTGCATATGTTGTGAGTAGACTGACTTATACACATAACTTTGGTAAAGAACATTGAACTACTCTATATCGTCTTTTAAGGTATCTTAGAGGTACAATGAATTATTGTTTCATTTTAACAAGTTCTCTGTTGTGCTAAATGAATATTATGGTACAAATTGGGTTACAGATAATGATAAGGTAAGCTCTTCTAGCGAGTATGTGTGCACTTTTGGCTGAAGAGTTATCTCATGCAGATTAGCTAAGTAGACATGCATTACCCTTTCCACCATAAAATTTGAGTTCATAGCACTTGAACTGGCAGATCAAGAGACTGAATGACTGAGAAGTCTTCTTAGAGACGTGTCATAATGTGGGAAATCTGTACTTGTATCCCTACACTGTGACTTATAGGCTGCCATAGGGAATGTAAAAAATAGTGTGTACAATGGTAAGAGACACCACATACGCCTGAGACATGAAGTTGTGAAACAGTTACTAAAAGATGGAATTATATCCTTGAAGTACGTGAGATTCGAGAGGAACTTAGCGGATCCTCTCGCCAAAGGCCAAACAAGGAGAGTAATTCTCAAGTCCTCAATATGTATTCTATTGGGTGGTCCATGTATGAACTTGATGGATATAGTGAAGCATTATGTGAATCTATAGTCATTCTTTTGGATGATCCATATGTGGACTTGATGGATAATATTCAAAAGCCTTCCTAGCTCAACATTTAAGTGGTTTATCTATGATAGACTTGATGAAGCAATAACGTGAAAGTGGAGGTGAGGCCGCCTTGTATGAAAGAGTTGATAAGTCTCTTTCTAGAGCTCTCCCAATGACCCAAGCTTTTATGTGCATGGTTATTAACAACACTTGATGACTATCACGAAATCAAAATCAAGGATTCAAACGTGTTGTCAGGGTCTCAACTATAATTACTAGAAGTTCAAGAGGTAATTCACTTTCACTCTTAGGTTGTCGCCCTATTTCACTGTGCATTAATTCAAATTGAAAAATATTAATATTTAAATTTACTATCCATTGCTCACAAAACACATCCTTTTCTCACTTCTCTCTCTTTTTTTTTTTCTATTTATATTTGTCATCTATGGGTGATTGTTGGGAGTGACAATATAAAAAGCCATCTTTTGTCCCACTTGTAAGTTTAACACTTGAGATGTTGGTTTATAAGTAGTAGTCTAGTAGTAGGCTTATAAACATAGCATGGGGGTAAGTCTAGACCATGGCTCACACGAGCGCCGCTACTATCGTCTGACCTGCTCGAGCTCAAGCACGAAGGTATTTGAGGTGCAATTAGGCAGTCAAAGACATGTGGCGTTTGTAGAGGCTTTTCTGGTTGGTCAATGACACTTTGGTGGCCAATTATTTTCTAAGGTTTTTTAATTTTTGGAAAATTAATTATATTAATGGCATATCCTTCGGTATAAATATCCTAATTCACTCTTGGTGAATGACCCTCTTTGTTTCTAGAGTTTTTCATGGGCCTCAAATGGGCTTGTGTTGACTTTATGAGCTGCAATATCATATCATATATTTTGATAATAACAAACTAAATCTATTGATGATCATAGTGTTTCAAAGTATTCGTAACACAGAGCTTGAAAAGACAAATCCAACGCAATTTAAATCTTTCAAATTGGAGTTCAAATGAAGAAGTTATTGCCAAAATAAGATTGGGAAGGAAAAGCTTAACGTGGCTTGATTACGTGGACATGTGGACCAATCAATAGTACTTTTTGATGATGTAGCAGATGACATGGCACCATAGCGGTCAGATTTGATGACGTGGCCCTCAACAAATATATTGGCTGACATGGTGATGACACGTTCTGATGTTGTAGATGAATCACAACTCAACAAGTAGCAGTATTATAACTCTCAATTTAATGTAGGCCCATATTGCCTGTTCTCACCCATCGCACAATACCCACGTATTCATAGTGTTATGATCCCATGTGCAATAAGTGGATTGTATTCATGGTATATATCATTAAGGAGGATGATGACAGTTTAATTAAGTGGGGAAAGAGTCACGATCATATTAGAAGAGAGTAGATTATGACTCCCACAAAGTAGAAAAGTGGTGGCCACCTAACAGATGATGAGATTCTCGATCGATTTGATACACAAGAGATGGAAGAGCCATCAGTCAGATCGACCCAACAATGGCACCTAGTTGATCGCCCAACAAAATAGTTGTTTAACGAATGACGAACATAGGATAGGCAATTGAGATCTTGAGCTAGCAGGCGATTCCCCCCTTTTCATTAAAATAGAGAGGGCATGAGGACATTTT
>NW_019104605.1:551531-601160 GCF_001995035.1 Momordica charantia
TTTCAAGTGAGCCTACTGAAACCTCTCCTGCCCGCTCACCGATATGACCAAGAGATCCCTTGGGAGCTTATTATTATTTACAACATTACATTACAATATAGAGAAAAGTCGAACTAAACTATGCTCAAGTTGGCGATAACACTACCTGGACTGCTAGATTGTACACTTCGATCAATTACAAGGGGAATAGGAACCTATACGACTATAAGTTTTGGACTACAAGCTATACTAATGCCACCTTGAACATTATAGAAACTCATAGAGAATAGAACTAACAATCTCTTCATTACCGTAAGAGGCGTCCCAGAAAAGTACATATCAGCGCCACCATGTAAAGATACAGAAGCGGAAACCCGACTTGAACTCTTTTGATCAACTCGCTCTTCCTTAACTCCGACTGCAAAATTCAAAAAATGAGATACAAAACAAATAGTACAACAATTTTGCAGCTATAAAACTAGAACATATAGATGTTAAATTTAGCAAGAGTCCGACTAAAAATGGCTTCACATTCTCCGATCCATTGGTCGAAACCAGAATCTCCATAGTCGTAGTATCATACTATTTCAAAGTTCAACTACAAATTGAGTCCCTAAATTTATGGTTATCATTAAACTTTGAATTGTCATTCTATATAGTTCTTATTGTTAAGATGATTAACTAAATGATGATATTGACGTACCTATTGGACAAACATTGGCTGATTTTGATATCATATGGTAGACAAATGGCAGAAGTGCACAACTAGACAACTAGGAAGGTACTCTCTGTTGATTCAAGATATCAAATCCCTTTAATAAGCCATGTCACGCTATTTTTGTCCAAATGTGCACTCAAGCCATTTTTTTCTACTATGTCATGTCCTTTTATCCACTAAAAATGTGGAATCTTTATTTAATTAACGGTGTTAACAAGCATGACGACACATAGTTACTATTCAAAGTTTAGAGGCATAATTAAAACTTTTTAAATTTAGAAACTAAATCAATATCACACTAAAAAATTCATGAACTAAATTTGTAACTTAACCTCATTTCAATCCACCAAAGAAAACATTGAGCAAGTTCAGGTAGGGATCTAAGGATGTTGACAGAAACAAAATATATTTGGACTTCAACAGACCAACAACTACGAAATTATAAACCGTGTGGCAACAATAAAAGAGTCACATGAACATGGAAATTATATGATTGAGACAAAAGAAAATAATGGTATAGGAAATTACAAAATTCTGCTGCAAGAATTCGGTTTCTTGGATGCTTATTCTCTTCTCCTCCTTCAGCTTTGAAATGGCAACTTTAGCCTGTAAATAAAAGACGTTTAAGAACTCAAATAACTATTTGGTAGAACCTTTTCAATTAAGACAGTAAAATAAGCCTTTTGGACATCTTTTTCCACTTTATCATTATGCTCAGAGTTCACAATAGGGGAGCAATATTTTGCGGAAGGCTGACCTCACAGAGCTTTAATTCAAGTTCAGTGAGCTTTAACCTCAACTCCTCAACCTGTTTTATCATATCCAGGTCCTCCTCATCGCCTTCTATGAAGTCGTCAGCTAAACTTGCCGGTTCAGGCTCCCCTTTACCAACATCTCTCGGCTCCATAACATTGTCAGGGACCTGGTACAATACATATGAAAACCGCCATTCCAATTCCATAATTTGATAAACAAAGACACATGGTTAAAACTAGATACAGATGAAATATGCAACTAAGCACAGATTCAGCAAACCATTTAACAATTTTTTACGTGCCAAACTTAGAATGTGTTAAGTAGTTTTCATGTTCCAGGGTTAGAATGTGTTCTTAAAACACTGTATCATGAATGCTAACCTAAGCATCCTACTGAACTTGGAATGAAAGTGAACGAATTTTATATCAAGCATAAATTTGGGAGAGAGAGAGAGGAGGGTGTAAAAAGGACATGAGTTGAGAAATTTTAACCATGGATTTTGGAGGCAGGCTATCACCTACATTGAACATTTCATCACTTTTGTTTGAAGTTTCACGGTCCAGATCCTTCTCTACTGCTGTGCATAGATTATTTGGTTCTGAAACTCCGACATCAAACTCCTCCTTTAATGCTTCATCAATTGGGGAGCTGGATGGGCTAACAAGGGTTACACCCAACTTCTTTTCTTCCATGTACTTGCCAACATCTTTTGCAAACTGCACCAAAAAAAAAAAGAATGGTGAGACTCCAAAACAGAGGCAACTATACATAGTAAATACTACTATAAACATTTACCAAGCTTGAGGTTATGTCCTCATCAGTTGTATCAGCAGAAACTACTGTGCTCTGAATTAAGAACTTATCTTTGCATAGCATATCAGGTGGAGCCATCTCTTGTGCTTGCATCCTAACTACATTAAGAGCCATTGAATAAAATTTTGAAAGCATGAAAAAGGTAGGCAAATCCGGGGCTCAAAAAGATATATAAATGGATAGTGAAGTCCTCTTAAATAACAATTTTGTTTTTAGTTTTTCATTTTTAATAACTATGCTAGTTTTCTCGCCATTTCTTTGGTGAGATTTTCACCTTTAACTTGAATTCTTAGTTTTAAAATTTTAAAAACAAAAACAAGTTACAAAAAAAAAAATACTATATTTAGTTTTCACATTTTGCTTAGATTTTAAAAATGTTTTTAAAAAATATATAATAAAACAAAAAAAAAAACACATAGATGAAAGTACTGTTTGTAAACTTAAGAAAAAACAAAAATGGTAACCAACACGAAAGCAATAATGACAAAACATTGATGTCAAAATTAAACCAATATCAATTAAAAGTTTAATGCAAGCACTTAAACCGATCATAAGAATAAGAAGAAGAAGAAGGTTACCAAACAGGAAAACAATAATTACAAAACATTGATGTGAAAATTAAACCCATATCAATTAAAAATTTAGTGCAAGCACTTGAACCAATCATAAGAATAAGAAGAAGATGCATCTCCAAAAATGATGATAAATTTAATTGGGCAGAGATGTTTAAAGCAGAAGAAGAAAGTAGACTCACTGAGGCTTCATTAAAGCTATTTAAGATGAAAGAACACTCTCATAGCTGCAATGTTTCAACATCTATAGATAAAATACACTCCCCTTCCCCTCCTGAAACAAAAGTCAAAAGAAATAACTTAACTAAATGTCAAAAACTACATACCTGTGAATTCACGGGTTGATTTTGGCTCAATGATTCCGACCTTTGGCCGTACAAAGTAATTCTTAGGGGATGTGGTCTTAACCTGAAAAAGAAACTCTGTCCATTATCTTGCATGCAACCTAGCATGTTATTTCTACATAATGTATCATAAATAATGTTAATTAAGTTTTGTTTTTAAAAAGAAGAAAAAGAAAGAAGAAAAGAAACAGCGATAGAGGGAGGATTGGTAACCCATACCTTAAAAGCAACATGGTCAAGCGTATTATTTGTTAGTTGAATTGAGCACGAACTATGTTTATTTAGTTCAACTGGAGGCAATAGAAGGAAAATATGAAGAATACTTGGTACTAATTTGGAAAATAAAGTGAAACAGAAAAATAAAGTGCCTTATTCAGACAAAATAAAAAATCAAAAGAAAACAAGGTCCTAGTAGTAAATCAGTAAAATATATTAAGAAAAACAGACGTGACACTTCAATTGAGGTAGCTTAGTAAATCAAATACCGGACATCACAAAAAGTATTATGTACAAATGCATATTTCATATTGATCATAAAAACTTCCGCTTAGGATGACTTTTTAAGACACTCTCTCAATACAAACTTTTATAACAAGCACTAAAAGATGAGTTTAGTATGACTTTTAGAAGAGGGAAAACTAATTTTAACTAATCAAAAGCAGTTTTTTTTCCAACATTTCCATAGTGATTGATACTATAGTCAAAAGTGCTTTTAATTTTATAAAAATACTTAACATACTTTAAAATACTTCAAAAGTAAGCACTTTATTATTACTTCTCTCATGAAAAAAGTCCACCTAAAAGTATTTCTTCCAAAAGTCATTTCAAACTTACTCAAATACTTCTTCTAAGAAATACTTTTTAAAGTATTTTGATAACTTTTAAAATCACTCCTCCCTATGCAATCAAACAGCAACAAGAATTCGGAAAAATATTTCTAGTCAGCTAAAAATCCAAAACTCACCCTTCGGCCGTGATCAATAAGCAGACAAAGTACAAATGGAAGAGTAAGAAACATACATTGGGACAAAAGCTAAAAAGTATTAAAAAAACATTCAAACAAGAAAATCACTTTGCTTTTCCCACACAAGATCAAATTGACAGGGAGCAAAGAGGGCAGCAACTATTTCCAGTAATGCTTCCAGAAATCATCGGCAACCAGCATATTGGAAACAAGAAAATAAATAACAATTGATTGATTCTGTAGACTTACAGACGAACTTCAATTCCTGGGGATGAATTTCCAGAAGTCTCATACCCATATTCAACTCTGTTGAGAAACAATTCACTCGGCTATTGCATCAAACAATTGTCCTGCAAAATCAAATTACAAAAACCAGAATGACTAAAACAGAGAATTTGGGGGCATTGATATATAAAAGAAAAACCCCAATTGAACATGATCATCGCAGCCCAGACTAAAAACAAAAAACAGAAGACGATCATCCATATTAGAACAAATAAGCGAATTAATTTATTTAAGACCCCATAAGATTTTCACAACAAACAAATACTAATACTCTAAAATCGTTTTCAGACTAAATTAATAGACTATTCTGAATTCAGCTCTATACCGATTAACTAGAAAGAAAATTTAGTAAGATCAGGTGAAAATTTCAATTTAATCTTCCCTCGATATGTAAAAAAACTCACAATCGACGAGAAATTTGCTTCAATGTTTCACCACGAAAGCGATCGAACAATGAGTTCGTCCAGTCACCAGAATTCAAAATTATACGAACTCATTCTCAACTCAAAAAGTGAAACAAAGAAGAAGAAGAAGCAAACGGAGTGAGTGAGTGAACTGGATCACTCGTTCTCAACCAACAGAGTTTCTTCACATAAATCCAGCACGAAAAAGATTAGAACCGGGAATCAGAAACGAACAGAAAAAAAAAAGGAAAAAAGAAGTGGAGAAGCGAATAGAACTGATTCGCGAAAGAGAATCTGTTGTGGACGAACAAATTAAAGCTCGGTGAGGGAATGGACATACTAAATAGCGCCAAAGTTCTTCGTGGAATTAACTCTCTATATAATTCAAGACCGAGGAAATGAAAGATGGAGAGAGAGAGAGTCTTTGTATTTTAAAAAATTGTTTGTTCAAAAAGTGGCCATTTTAGTGTTTATTTACTAAAATTTGAATGCTCTACGTAATGAGAAAGAACCTGCAAAATAAAGGGAAGGACTCCAATATTTTTGTCACTCTCCATATGATATATTATAATAAAGTCGAGCAATCGATCTCACGTACCTATGGACGGAGTGAACTCTAAAATTTATAGGTATTTAGAGATAAGAATGGTTATTCGACAACTTTGCACGTTTAGTGAATTTTAGCATAAATGCAACGAACATGCAGGTAGTGCGGAGTTAGGTGGTTGTGAGACAATAACTATCCTCTAGTTGGTCGGTCTCATAGGTTGGCCTCTAAGATCGAGTGATAGTTCGAACAAGTCACATCCATACTTAGTATTATACTTTAGACTTTAAGCTACTCCTATCCATACTCCAACGGTCTATATTTTCAAAATTTGAACACAAATTTTATTTCAAGTTGGGGGCACAATTCATGTAAAGGTAACGGGAAAAAAATTTCATTTTAACACTAAACTTGACAATATATATGCATCAATTTTTACCCTTAGCTTTCAATTCCATTAAATTGCACCTCAAACTTACAAAGGAAGCCTCCTACCCCGACTTTTACCATTAGGTTTAGAATCAAAGATGAGTTGTGGCGACCTTTGAGGAGTACTAACTCTCACCTAGGTACATAAAATCTCTCACTCAAATCGACCTTAATTAGAATGCTGATAAGGGAGCCTCCATTTTTCTTGATAAAGAAATAAACGATGATAGTTTGGGGACGTATCTTTATGACTTTTTATCCATAATAGAGACACGCCACACAGAATTGTGATTAAATTGCTCATTTGTACGTATTACATATTTGTTCTTTTGTGATCGGATTATTTTTATTAACAAAAACATTTTTTATACTTTCTTTCTATCTCAAACTTTTACTTGTGTTTGTGCTCATCTTTCCACCATTGGGAGCTTTTCTCCCATTTTCGTTTTCTATTTTTTTTTCTTTTATTTTAATTAAAACAAATTTAATTAAAATAATAATTAATTTAATCTAATTTAATTAATTACAAAAAAAAGAATTATTAATTTAATTAAATTAAATCTAATTTAATTTAAACAAATTAATACACCACATTAATTTAATTAAATCATATTTAATTAAATTAAACTTAAATTAATCAACTATATTAGAATCAAATTCTAATATCCATCTCTCTCATAATTTTGAATCAAATTCAAAAAATTAACTTTATATTATAATGTATCAACATACATTATATTAATTGCATCTCATACAATTAACTTTAATTCCCTTTAAATAATTTGAACAATTCAAATTCTTTTCAAGACTAGCTGTTCTTAATAATCCTTTACGAGCTAGTAAGGGGATCTAATATACCTACAGATCGGAAGCTCCAACGATACGAGATTAATTGATTAAACTCATTAATCATATTAATCAACATTCCTTAACAGTCGGTCACTCCACTAAAGACCCACAGTTATACTCTTCTCACTGTAGAATATTTTGCGTCCATGGATTTTGACCATTAACGGTAAGTCAATCCTTCACGAGTGTTCGTAACCACAGCTAGGTCAAATTACTATTTTACCCCTGTGTTAAATCTTGTACCTTAAGTACTGCTGATCCTCTAATAAACAACCCGGTTATGGTTAAACCAATAACTGGAAGTCCCTCTCGAGCTAGTGAGAGGGTGGGGCCCCTTGTTCAAGTCCCAAAGTCAGTACTCAAGAGAACACTCATATACTTACCCTGAAGTCGGGAAGGAGTGAATTTCATCTTGTGTAGTTATGCTCCCAGCTCCCCACTCGATCTCGTCCCCAAGATGATAGACATATTGAGTCGGCGACTCGATCCACTCTCACCCATACAAATCAAAGGACGAGTCCTAACAGGCAGGAGTCCATAACTCACTTAGGATTGAGATTGAGTTACCTAGTCATCCTATTGAAATATTAATCTATTAACTAACTGTGTTATAGCTAAAGATTAATTATTTCGTGGTCCGGTCTTATACAAACTCATTGTATATAATACCCCCACTCGCATGTCTCTACACGAACGACCTGGATCAAGTCATTTGTAACTTTACAAAGTAGGTCGTATCCATAGTGTTACCTGGATAAGGTACCTTATCCATATACTATAAACCCTTTAGGTTACTACTGGAACATTATCTACTTGTATATCAAATATATACTGTATATATACACTGTATATCAAATATATATGTTGTATATTAAATTTATAATGTATATCTGTTATATACTGTTCCTGTTACATAACATAATCTCGGATGTTAGTTTTATTGGATTTAGGTTAATACAATTCTATCAATAACAACTTTATTGAATGAATATTTGTTTTATGTTTACAAACCACGAGTTTAGAGCATAAAACTCAACAAACTCCCACTTGAACTAAACTATAGTAGGGTGTACAAAAACTAAAAGCAACAGTGGGTTGTACAATAAAGTACAAATACAATAAATTAGGGCATACACTATACACTTTACAAGTCCCCCACTTGTCCTAGACTATATTGTACATATCTCATAGGCCTAGACTATTTAGATGGCCCTCAAATACTTTAGTCGTAAGAGCCTTTGTAAACGGATCAACGATGTTATGCTCCGAAGCGATCTTCGTGACGATCACGTCCCCTCGTTTCACTATTTCTCGTATCAAGTGATACTTACTCTCGATGTGCTTGCCTCTTTTGTGACTTCAGGGTTCTTTAGAATTTGCCACTGCACCACTGTTATCACAGTAAAATGTGATGGGCAAAGTCATGTTTGGAAAAACTTCCAAATCAGTTAAGAACTTTCTAAGCCACACCGCCTCTTTTACTGCTTCACAAGCGGCAACATATTCGGCCTCCATTGTGGAGTCTGCGATGCAGCCTTGTTTGATGCTCTGCCATACTACAGCTCCTCCATTAAGAGTGAACACTAATCCTGAAATGGATTTTCTCGAATCTTTATGACTTTGTAAATCAGAGTTAGTGTAATCTGTAAGGATCAAATCCTTAGCGCCATACACAAGCATATAGTTCCTCGTTCTCCTAAGATACTTGAGGATACCTTTAATGGCATTCCAGTGATCATATCCTGGATTGGGTTGATACCTACTGACAATCCCTACTGTATAACAGATGTTAGGCCTAGTACACAACATGACATACATCAGGCTGTCCACTGCTGAAGCATAGGGAATGCGTCTCATATCCTCAACTTCTTGAGGTGTCTTAGGGCAATATTCCTTAGACAGATAGATTCCATGTCTGAAAGGTAGTATACCGTTCTTGGAATTCTGCATCGAATATCTAACAAACATTTTTTCGATATAAGTTGTCTGAGACAAGACTAGCTTTTTGTTCTTTTGATTCCTTATGATTTGAATCCCCAGAACAAACTGAGCGTCTCCAAAATCTTTCATTTGGAATTCAGTTGCTAGCCACTTCTTTACGTTAGTTAGTAAACCTACATTATTCCCAATGAGTAGGATATCATCCACATACAACACCAAGAAAGCTACAGTGTTGTTGATGATCTTCTTATATACACAAGGCTCCTCAACATTCTGGTCAAAACAATAAGACTTGATTACGGTATCAAATTTTATATTCCAAGATTGAGATGCTTGTTTTAATCCATAAATGGATCGTTTAAGCTTGTAAACCTTTTGCTCTTGACCTTGCTTAATGAACCCTTCTGGTTGAGACATATAAATACTTTCTTCAAGATTGCCATTTAGAAAAGCAGTCTTGACATCCATTTGCCAAATTTCATAGTCATAAAATGTGGCAATGGACAAGAGTATTCTTATAGACTTTAGCATGGAAACTGGGGAGAAGGTTTCCTCATAGTCCACCCATTCCCTTTGGGTGTAACCCTTTGCCACGAGTCTAGCCTTAAAGGTCTGTACCTTTCCTTCGGCGTCTCGTTTTTTCTTGTAGATCCATTTACAACCTATAGGTTTGACCCCATCAGGTTGATCTACAAGGTCCCAGACAGAATTGAAGTACATAGACTCCATTTTAAGGTCCATAGCTTTGATCAATTTGTCCTTATCAACATCTTTCATTGCCTTTTTGTATGTCAATGGATCCTCAACGCAATCATCAAGTATGACGACCTGGATTTCTATTAAATCCACGTAACGATCAGGTTGTGACACAGTCCTCCCACTACGCTGAGGCACTCTCAACTCTTGAGATGAATGCGACTGACGTGATGTACTAGCGCCATTAACAACTCTTGTTGAAGTGCTAGCTTTATCAACAACTCTTGTTGATGTATTTGTAGCTTCATCGGAAATCTCATTTAACACAACCTTGCTTTGTGGTTTATGATCTCTAATGTGGTCTTCTTNAACTCTTGTTGAAGTGCTAGCTTTATCAACAACTCTTGTTGATGTATTTGTAGCTTCATCGGAAATCTCATTTAACACAACCTTGCTTTGTGGTTTATGATCTCTAATGTGGTCTTCTTCCAAGAATGTAAAGTTTGTCGATACAAACACTTTGTTTCCTTGTGGATCAAAGAAGAGTCCACCTCTCGTTTCTTTGAGGTAACGTACGAATAGGCACACTTTTGAACGAGATTCTAGTTCTTCGGGTTTGTCACTAACACATGTGCTGAACATCCCCAAATTCTGAAGTGAGTAAACTAGATTTACGTCCCCTCCATAGTTCAAAAGGTGTTTCAGAAACACTTTTTGATGGAACTGTGTACTGCAGTCTCTACTACATAACCCTAAAACGAGGCAGGCAATTGAGCATAACTCATCATAGATCGAACCATGTCTAATAGGGTTCTATTTCTCCTTTCTGATACACCATTCTGTTGAGGTGTATCAGGTGCTGAAGGTTGGATGTAATTTCATGTTCTATCATATAGTCCTGGAATCTTAAGTCTATATACTCTCCACCCCGATCAGATCGAAGTGTATTTATCGTCTTACCTAATTGGTTCTCAACTTCAGTCTTGTACTCCTTAAACTTTTTAAGGGCTTCAGACTTATGTTGCATTAGGTAGAGATATCCATACCTTGAATAATCATCTATGAAAGAGATTAAATACTCATACCATCCCCTGGCTTTAACATTCATCGGACCACAAAGGTCTGAATGTACCAACTCCAAGGGTTCGTTGGCTCTGTAACCTTTTCCAATAAAAGGTCTTTTAGTCATCTTGCCTTTAAGACAAGATTCACATGGAGGTAAGGAGTCATCTTCTAACTCACTTAGAAGTCAACTCTTAACCAATCTCTCAATCCTATTGAGATTTATGTGACCTAATCTTAAGTGCCGAAGATAGGTATTTTCTTTTGGAGAAGTTCTTTGCCTTTTGTGTTGAGTTTTAGCATTTTTAAACAACTCTGCATTTAAAATTGCGGTAGTTATGGTTGGTCTTAACACATATAAGTTGTTTTCAAGTTTTGCAGAACAAATGTTAACACCATTTCGTGAAATAAACACATCATTTAATAAAAAGGAAATAACATAACATTGGTCCAGTAGACAAGAAATTGAAATTAAGTTCATTTTCATTTTAGGAACTACATACACATTATCTAATAATATATATGTATTCTTGTCTAAAAACAACTTTAGGTCTCCCACTGCCACTGCTGAGACGACATCTCACATTCCGACTTTGAGAGTCATCTTTCCAACATCAAGCTGCCTCCAGGAACTAATTCCCTGAAAAGAAAAACAAACATGGTTAGTGGCCCCTGAATCCAGTATCCAGGCATAATCATCATTCTCCACTAAACATGTTTCAAGAACAAGTAAATCATATTTACCTTTCTTGGCTTTCTTCTCTTCGGCCAAGTATTTCAGGCAGTTTCTTTTCTAATGCCCATCCACGTTGCAGTGGAAACATTTTCCTTTGTCTGCAACTTTGGTCTTGCCCTTCTTGGTAGTAGCAGTAGTAGTAGGGTCAGCTTTCACCCCCTTATCATTGTTCTTCTTCTTCTTGAAAGTCTTACTTCTAGGAGAAGAAAGTGCAGATTTGGTTACTGAGGTCGAACTTCGATGGAACCGTGTTGGGACTTTCTCTACCTTTAAAAAGATTAGAGACTCGTGCAAGCGCACACGGTCACAATACTCGGAAGTAATCCAAGGTCGAATCCTCAAGAACTTGTTGCTTTCTAAAACAGTTTTTAAGAAGTGAATGGTTCAAATATGCAATTGTGATTTAGGAAGAAAACTGTGATGAAATGTTGTCGTTTGGGGTTTTAACTAACAAGCAATTTAATGAAACTCAACCTTATTGTCTCCTACCTTAGTTTTGATGCAAAACATGGAAAACACACTATGTTGGGAAAATGCACCAGGCGCAATTCCTGACTTTTCTTGGGATTTGAGTTCTACTCTTTCAGTACTGCTTTTGGTTTCTGCAGAGGCTAAGGTAATCTACAATCATATTCCTATGTGTGATTACAATCCTAGAGAATATCTACAACTCATTTGCATTATGGGTCAGAGGGCCTATGCCTAGGACCATGTTTTATGCGCTTATTCTTAAGTCACATCCCATATTGGTTTCCTATTATTTTACCTAACTCACCTTTCCCAAGGTTGGGCTTTGGTATATAAATTAAGTTCCCATTGGGCCAAATAGAAAAAAGACGTAAAGAGAAGTTTTTAGAAACCAACCTAAAAAAGTGTCAGGCGCAATCTGGCCAAAATCCCGAGCGTGTTGAAAATCAAATCATTTGACTAAGAAATTCCACAAGGAGGTTGATAACTAATTTAGAACATAATTAAATGAAAGTAAATGCACGAAAACATAAAGAAAGTATTTTTTTTTATTGAATTTAAATGAATAAATAAGTCGTACAAGGAGTTCTAGTTTGACCCTCTTATCTCTCGAGCGTGAAGGGAATTGAAACTCGCTAAAGAACTTTAAGATAACCTAATGAACAAAGAACGGAAGTAAGAACTCAAATTAAAAGCAGTACGAAAGGTAAAAGCGTGAAAAACAAAGAAATGAACAACTAAAACATGAACATAAACCCTAAAAACATATTCTACAACTAGAGAGCATCTAAAAGAAGATGAAATGAAGCTTGTAAGGGATGATTTGCTAAGGGATGGATGACTTCCTTTTATAGCATCATAGGTTGGTTGAAACTTCCCTCCATTTTAGGTGGAAAAGGGTTGAGATTCACCTAACCACCTCACTTGGACTTGGACTCACGGTTTTGAACATGTGAGAAATGTCCTCCTTGCCCTTCATTAATCAAAACGTGCGTTTTGACAAATTGCCCTAAAAAAATGCACTGGGCGCAATTTTGCAAAAAACAGAATTCTGTTATTTTCTTCCAACTTTGACCGCATTTATCTCATATTTTTCCTAAAGTACCATAGTTTGACTTTTATGCAGAAATAATCTATGTATGTTATACTTAAGAATATGTGGTCCTTTTTGGCAAATAATAATGGGAAATGGGTAAAAAACGTGGTCAAACAGGGCTACCGACACATGTTTCTGCAGTAAAAAGTCAACCCTAACAAACCGTTTTGAGGTGACAATTTTTGCCTCCCCTTCCTATCCCTTATTTTTCATAAGAGGCTGAAAAATTTGTAGCTCATTTAAAAGCGTGGTAAGGTTGTACTCTATCTTGTTCATCACAGCATTGATGCGAAACTGTAGGAAACTCTTCGGAAGAGATTCCAAGATAAAGCTGACCTGACTCCCTTCGTCAATGACAATGTCGTTCACTTCAGCCACATTAAAGTGGACCATCAGATTGAGAACATGTTCTCTCATTGATGTTCCCTATTTCAGCGGGAATTCCAAACATGTCCCGCAACGAGTCCATAATCTCCCTTGCGGTGACCATGCTCTCATGCTTCTTGGCCAGCACATTAGATATGCTTGCCAAGATATAGACCTTGGCCTTGTCATTGGCCTTAATCCATTTGTTATAGGCATCCCGACTGGCTCGGACTGCATTAGACGTAGGAGCCAGAGGAAACTCCTCAATTAAGACGAACCTAAGATCATCTACCATGAGTGTCGTGTTAAGGTTCATTTTCCATTGTGTGTAATTTTCGCCGTTAAGTTTTTCGGCGGCAAGCATGACAATAACGGAAGTAGACATGCAGAAATACAAACAAATCTATATTAGACACTTGCACTGCCCATTAAAAACCCAATCAGTTTAACAAAAAGTAATAATGTACCTTATCAATCAAGATTATTTTTGCGACGATGCTTCAGTGATTTAGAGCAACAACTACCATGGGATAGTAAGCTATTCCTTCACTGAATTGAGACATTCTAAACTAAATATTACACCAAAATAACTCTTCTTCCTATAACAGTTAGTCACCGTTTGTTTGGTCAAGGAGTTACTAACAAACTTAATAACTTCTCGTAAGTGTGACCCACCATTTCAGACCCCAGAGGTCTGCTCCAATAAGTCTGTCGTACGAAAGGACAAATATTGGTGCAAAACCTAAGAGACCTTATCCATTTCTAGAGTTCACCCTGATTTTGATTCCATACAACAGACCCTCTGTAGGGGTGGTCGCTCCAGGACAACACGCAGGCTGTGTATGAAACCTCACGTTGCAAACCAATGGAAGAAATCGTAGGATGTGTTGTCACACGTCGTTCTCCCATTTACTATAAATACTTTCTCCATTCACCTTGGTATTGAACCATGCAAACACCTTCCGTAGAGAGGCTACACCTAGGGCGACACGAGGCCGAGTATGGAACTCACGGTGTGAACTTATATGGATAATGTGAGGGAAAGAATGTATATATATATACCACATATATCTCATATACTTGGTATATTTTATATATACACCTAATCCTCCCACTTAGTATTTTACAACAAGGGTTTATTACTTAGGTAAAATCTGGCTAAATGAAATTATCTAAGTTTATTAGTTTGTCCAATATAACTTTTATATTGGATTTGTTTAACACATTATTAAATACTTTAACGAACTAACCACATTATTGCAAGCTATAAAATATTGACTAATTCAACCCCCAGGTCGGTTCCCAAGTAGAGGTGTTCTCTTACAGTTAGTTTAAGTACCTCAACTAGGCAGATGCTTCCTTAGACAGGGTTCCCTTATAGGCAATATTTTATATTAATCTTTTATTCGACGTTTTAAACATATTTAAAACCAAAATAAAAAGTAACGACCTAGGATATAATCAATTCCAAACCCCTTTAAAATTAATTATTGAAGACCTAGGGTTTGCATGCAATTCTGGATTATAGACTTTAATTTATTTTCACCAAACTTATAACACTTATAAATTTAAAGAAACTGAGACTATAATCATACATCAAGGACATACATAAATATAAAGTTTATATTTACTAAAGTAATGTCATGCTCAATACAACTTTATTTTCATCAAATTAATACAACACTTATATTAATTAATCATGAAAATAAATCATGCTATCATACATTATAACTATTATATGCATATGATGCATGAACACATGATTTTAAACTATATGACATACTTTATGCAACATATACAATTAATTAAGTATACATTCAAAATGAATAATAACTAAATAGCAAAATATCCATTGTGGAGAATAAAAAAAAACATTTACGATAATTTTAAAATTTTGGTGCTTTTAATAGTTAGATTTTACTAACAGTTAGGTATTTCAAGTAGATTCCACCGTTTTTTTTACCTCCCATTTGTGTTACAACAAAATTTCTTAAATAAATTTTAAACTAAATCTTTCTGAATAGTTTAGATAGTTTTCTATTTAATAATTAGATTGTATTAACATTTTGATAATTTTAAACACAAATCTTTCTAAATTTTAAAAAAATAGATTTAGTTTAGATAATTTTCCGTTTTAATAATAACATTTAGATACTTTAAACAAAAAATCTTATTAAAATTTTTAAATTAGATTTAGTTGAGATTATTTTCCTTTTTAATAATTAGATTTTATTACATCATTTAAAATTCTACTCCTTTTTTATTTTTTTAGTACAACAATCCTAAGGGCCTTTTGGAGCTATTTCTTAAAAGTTAGAGAATAAATTATAATTTTTTGAAATTTAGAGACTAAATAAAATCCTATATTCTTAAAATTAGGACCAAAGTGTATTTTATTCTAAAGATAAATTATATAATTGATTAATCGAATTTTTTAAAATTACAACAATGAGATTATTGAAATTATCAATTAAAGAGTCGGGGTAAAATTGTCAAAATAATAATAATAATAAGATTCTCCAACTCCCAAATGTCTGGTTGAATGTTAAGGCTCCATTGTGTTTGGAATAACTTTCTATGTGATTTTGGAAGGCGGAATATTATATATACTATAATCATTTTATAAAAAGTATTTTTTAAAAAACTTATTCTTTTTAATTTGTTTAAATTAAAAGATAGGTCTAATGACTAATAAATTTTTACAAATCACAAATTACCAATATATCATTAATTAAGACCAATTAAAATTTGACAAGTGTCTTTAAATTAAAAGATATAAAAAATGGCCAATTAAATAATGTCACATGTTATTTTTGGGCATTTGAATTCAACCAATCAAATTATGTTATGACCATATGATGACATAAGTTTATCTAATAAGATTGCATCACGTAGGAGATAAATTGGTCCAATCAAAATTCACCACACTTACATAAGCTAACCCAATTGGATTGTGCCATGTGATAATGGACTTAAAATCAGATGGGTCCAAGCCCACTAAGACCCATGAAAGACCCTATAAATAGAGGGGTTCATTCACCATCTAATTCAGACGCCGATCAAGATCAACGAGCCGTAAAAAAGCCAAATAATTCAAGGAAAAGAATCAGAGGATAAATATTAGAGATTGTACGAACCTCAAATATAAATATAAATTGTATTTAGTCCATGAAATATAATTTTTTCAGAAATCTCGTGGGAACGAATTAGCACACCTTATAGGATGATCTCTACCTCTTTTCTCTTGCTCAATAATCAAAATTTTGCCAGAGAAAGTAATGACATTACAGAAAATCTTCCCGACGTTATGATTCCAAGCTCCAAAACTCAACCTACTTCAACAAAGAAGGATTTGACCATCGAAAAGAGGAAGGCTTCATTAGACCCATCAATAAATTTTGTCCATCTTAAAGGTCAAAGACCCTCGCTCGCACACCGCCAACCCAACGTGCGCCCACCATGCGTGCCTTGATACTACCAGCCATACCCCCCTTGGGCACCACCCCTTTGGCGCCAAATTGAGTGACTTGCCGCTCACTCCATAGCATTTTATGAAGTTCTCTTTTCCTAATTTGTTTCAAAAACAATTGAGGGAATTGTTTTATTTGCTTTTTAGTTTTGGCAAGTATTTTCAATTTTATGAAAGCAATTGTTTAATTTTTATTTTCCATAGAATCTAGTATTATTTTTATTTTGCAATTTCCTATAAATGTCATGGCCTTAGCCTATAAATAAGCTTGTAGTCCCCTTTGTTTTACACTTAAACTTTTGATATTGAATTCAAAATTGACAGGTTTCTCATCCCATTGCATTGTGCAGATAGAATAAAATAGTCTATACGCCTGAGTTGTCGCGTATCATAATATGAAGAACATTGCTCCTCATCGTAAGAGCTTAAACTACATGATGCTTCTTTGGCCACATGAACTTAAAAAGTGAGAGGCCAAAAATATATAAATATATATATTTATATTGAAGTACGTTATGACTTGATCCTTTTTCTTAAAAGGTATGTAGGCAGCTTAAAAGAAAAAATTTTTTTTGTCTAAAATAAATGTCACTCTTGAAATTAGAAATTGAAACATGGTTATTGCTTTGAAAGCGACCACCACAATTAAAATAGCCAAGAAAATGGTCGTTGCCAAGATAGACATCACAGTTGTCAAATTTGGAGAGTGATTCTCGTTTGAATCTCATAGAAGAAAAAAAATCCAATTTATTGTCAGTAAACTGAGGGCATGGTTATCTGTTAAAACTCCCAAGTTAGGGTAAATCAAGATTTCTTTTGGGCATATTCCAAATTTTACCGAGATCAAAATTTGAGTAAAATTCAAATTTTATTCTAAATTCAAGCCAAATTCGAATACATCCAAAATTTTATTCGAAGACAAGGTAGAATTGGAAATCTACTTCAAATAAAAATTTGGGCATATTCCAAAATTTATCCAAATCAAAATTTCAAATTTAAATTGGAATTAAGGTAGAACATACCATCTACTAAAATTCAAATAAAGTTTATTGCGAAATAAGAATATCAAAAATTTGACCAAAATTCATATTTTGATTAATTGACATAAAAATGTTTCAGTAGTTAATCAAAGTTTTGAACAAGATTTATATTTTAATTAATTTGGCACATTAATAGGGATCGAAATCATAAACAAATATCATACATTTCAATTCCAAAATGTCTTTGAGATTCACTGTGCATACCGGTGCATAAATCTCGAAAATGAGATATTTGTTGATTAATAAATTTCGACAAATCACAAGTTGCCACATAATAATGACAAAATTATATGTTATAAAATTGAGGCTAATTAAAATTTGACAAGGGTCTCTAAATTAAAAGATATAAAAAAATTGGCCAATTAAATAATGTCACACATTATTTTTGGGCATTTGAATTTGACCAATCAAATTATGTCATGACCATATGATGACATTAAGTTGGTCTAATAAATTGCGCCACGTGTGACATAAATTGATCCAATCAAAATTAGCCATGTTTATTTGATCAAGATCATCAAGAGACCAAGAGGCCATCAAGATCAACAAGTAGGGGTGTTCACGGTTGGGTTGGGTCGGGTAAGGGGTATTTTTGGGACCAACCTGAATTTTCGGGTTGGCCATATGTAGGAACCAACGGGTCTAAAATCGATAGCCAACCCAACCCAACCCAACCCAACCCAAAATTTTCGGGTTGGGTCGGGTTGGGTTGTCGGGTTCTTATTTATCTTTTTTCTGTATATTTTTCTAACCTCAAAGTTACAAAACAGCTCACGTAGAAGAATCAAAATCTCAATAAATGAGAGAAGAAGGCTGGCGACGACGGCGAGCGACGTGAGGGAAGAAGGCTGGCGGCGACGACGACAATGGGCTGGAACGGCGACGTGAGCTTCGAAGGCGGGCGGCGATGGGAGTTGCGAAGGACTACGACGATGGAAAGCTTGAGTGAGGGAAGAAAATGGTGGAGAGAGACTTGAGAGAGGAAAGAAAATAAAGGAAAGAAGCTTGGAAGAGAGAAGAAAATGGAGAGAGAGGCTTGAGAGGAAGGAGGGAAAGTGAGATTGAAAAGATGAAAAAAGCCTAACCTAAATGAATGATTAGGATTAAACTAATGGAGGGTTGAGGTTAAAAGATAAAAAAAAAAATTATTTATATATTTATAAAGATATTATTGTATTATTTATAATTAAAAAAACATATATATATATATATATATATATATATATATATATATATATATATAAATTCGGGTTGGGTTGGGTTGGCTCGAATTTTTAAGGATTGAACCTGAGACCTAACCCTTACGGTTTGGGTTGAGTTCGTCGGGTTGTCGGGTTTTTTGAACACTCCTATCAACAAGTCGCCAAGAGGCCGATCAAAATCAACAAGTTGCCAAGAGACCGATCAAGATTAGCAAGCCAATAATTTAAGGGAAAGAATCAGATGATAAATATTAGAGATTGTATGAACCCCAAATATAAATAGAAATTGTATTTAGTCCACGAAATATATTTTATCCAAAATTCTAATGTTAATAATGTCAATCTCACCTAAGTACATTATATTGAGCATAATTTTTTTGATGAGGCCAGCTAGTAGTCAAAAGTGTATCTTTTTATCTAGGGAACTTCCTTTTCTTACACTTACTTTGCTTTTCTTTTCTTATTTTTTTGTAAATATATATAAGCAAGGCACCACTGGTTAAGGGTGAACAAATAAATTTTAAAAATTCACCAAATTGATGTTAGTCGATTGGTTTAGATCCATATTCAATCGGCTGACTGATTATTAAATTAATATAAGATCTTGTTCACCAAGCCTAATTCTAATTGTTTTGTTTTGAAGCAAACCATGAGTCGGTTCGTACTATTTAGATATTCATGATCAAGAAACACTCTCTTTTGGATAGGCCCTGAAAGGAGAAGAGAGACTGGAATATTAGCTAATGTCTATTATTGAATTCACCCAACCTGATAGTACCCCATTTTCGGAATGTCCAGTGCCAAAGTCACTGAATGGGTATGTCGTTGCTCATTGCTTTTCTTCACCTCTCCCTTCCTTGTTTTCCTTTCACCCATTTTTTTTCTTTAATTTCGAATTTCTTCTTCCTTTCTTCTTCCATTTTTCTTTCTCTCTTTCCCTCTCTTCTCAATCTCTCTCATTTTATCTAAAGCTTTCCTGTAACACAAGACTTAAAATATTTTCAGTTTTCGACCAATTGAAATTAAATAGTCATTTTTCGGTGTCGATTTTGTGACCGACTAATGTTCACTTTACAATATGTTTCCATTTAACTTCATATTTGCTCTATTTTCTAAACTTGAACATTTGAAAGGCCTTTTCTCCCACAAAATATTTTCTTAAATTATACCTAAACTTCCTTGCTCTTTTTCTTTTTGCTTTTCACCTAACGAATTTCATGTAATGATAAATATATCCTCTTAATATCTTGATAATATCTCTAATTATTTCTTACTGATATTTGTGGTACGTATATTTTCTTTAAATTTCCTCTAGTTGAACCCAAGAAAGATATATTGAGCTCAATTCAACTGATAAATAATATGCTTAGCTTATTGCATTTAAGGTACGAGTTCACTCTATATCTTTGTCTATTTTCTTCTTTTACTTCATTTTGAAAACAAAAACCAAAATAACTTTATTTATATATATGGTACATTATACAGAGTTAAAAAGATGTTCTAGGGTACGTATGGCATAGTAGCAAAGACATGGGACCTTGTGGTATCACCTGCCATGAGGTCTTGTATTCGAATTCTAGGTTGGTCACTGTAGGATATCGATTCTGATAAACGTGAAATCACATATATGTATTAACTTTTTGTCAATTTAATTAAGGTTTTGTTGTTAACTTTTTTTTTTTTCAATCTTTAAGATAGTGTGGGCAATCTAGTGTGAAACGCATAAAATCTTTTATAGACAAGTTTTGCCTGAGTTAAACTATAAGTTTAGTTTAACTTTGTGGGTTTTGTCTATTTAATGTCCCTAAAACGTCCCTCAAATAGGGCTAGTTAGATAAAATAAGGTCTACGATGGACAAATGATATAACATGATTACATATGAGAAAATACACTAGTTATATAAAATAAGGTCAACAATGGGCAAACAAAATACTACCTTTTTTTTACTCATTCAACCTTATTTAATCTAGGCAGCCTATTTTCTTGTGTCACATGGTACTAAATCATTATAAGCATGTTATGTCCGTGAGTGAAAGAGTGAAAGCCAAGATATAAAAAGTATGATGTAAAAACCGGAAGGTCTTACCTTTATATAATGGGCTAGAGAAGTAAGGAACAAACCATTATTACAAAAATGCCACCTAGGTAAAAGCTAAATAAATTTAAGTGAAAGGTAAACAATAATTAACATAATGAAAGTTACAATTAATTTCTCCTAACCATCTTACATCAATGTCCTTCCTTGCCAACATGAGCGTAGTTTAGCGGTAATTGGCACCTACTCCTTCTAAGGTTGGATGTTCAAAATCTCCATACCCCCAATTTGTTGTACTAAAAAAATGCCCTTCCAAAATTAGAAAACAATAATTGTTCTCGAGTTAAGTTAGATTGTTGCTTATCAGAAGGATAGTATGAACATAATTCAACTAGTAAAAGCATAAAGCATACATCATCGTCCAAAAGATTGGAGATTGAAGTCTCCATTACTTAAAAATGTTGTGTTCGTGCACGAAAATGTTTGTACAAGCTAACAAGCCTATCCCTTCCGTGAGTTTGGTAACATGAAAGACAAAGGTAAGTACATTGATGCTTAAGTTAGTATTAGTCGACGAATCAATGTAGTGTGTTTTGAAAGGGATTCGAACATACCATGGTAAAAGATTACCAATTACTTTTATACGTGAACACATGTGAATTGGTTAATCATGAAGGCCGAGATTCTCTAGAAGATCTTGATGGCCAGACTGGTAACTGGCCCTAATTATACTCAGTTAAATATGC
This sequence comes from Momordica charantia, assembly GCF_001995035.1. The sequence goes on from NW_019104605.1 coordinate 573,050, forward strand.
ATTCCTGCACACTCATGATGGTAACGGTAGGGCGAGGTCAACTTGGCTTGTTCCTGATGTCACTAGATAGGTGTACGTCATCTGGTTGCTTGACATGTGGCAACCTGTTCTCACATTCATAACATCAGCCTCACTTTGCGAGTTTGGGGAGTTTTCATCTCAATTCTGCGAAGGGTCTGTTGGTATTTTCTGCGTGGACTTGAAAGGTCACCACATACTAGGACACGTGGTGCGCTTGCGGGGCCATGATGCTACCATTAAGTGTTAGTAGGGGGGAGGTATGAGGAGGCAACAGTTACTCTTCCAGCGCACCTGGGTCGTTAGTCATGTCGTGCATTTGATAGTTGTCAATGTATTGAGCATTCAGACTCGGGTCACTTCCATCTTGGCCTTTCATCATGCCCTATATCGCGCTATCCTAGTTTGTTGCCTTTTCTCATTTAAATACTTGCCTCCCCCTTTGTGCTTGTATGCAGCTGATCTTTACAAAGAAGATCTCCTTCGTAATCTCTACTGTGGCTATTTTCTACACTCTAGGTCAGTAATATTCTCTGTTCAGTCGTTATTGAACTTCCCTAACCCCGACCCTTTGTTTAATGGCTAGGACTAGGATTGTCGATGTCTCGTCTCGTAGCTTTCGACCGTCGAGCGGGACGACTCCATCTTCTGTGAGGGAATTATCGAACGTCAGATCCAAGTTCTATGAACTATCCTTACACAACTTTGGTTCAGATACGACATTCTTGTCAATGTTGAAATGCCCCTGTTTGTGAGGGCGAGACTATTGAAAGTCCCTTATAGGATGGGTAGGTTTATGGCAAAATGCTCAAATTTGGGATTAGATTACCTCTCCACCCCTTTGCCCAATAGTTTCTTAGTGAGTACAACCATACCCCCGCCCAATTAAGGCCAAATGGGTGTGGAACCTTGCTAGGCTTTCGGTACCTCTAATGGCGATTCAATCGTGGTAGGGAGTTCGACAGTCATACCGTCGAACAAATGGTAGTTTCTCACATGTTTAAGAAAATGTTGTAGTAGAACGACTTCTTTTATCTTCCTACAGTCCCATTATTGGTAAATTGGTCAATTGCCCTCAAAATATTACCAATGATGACAACGAGCTGATACCGATAAGAATGGTGACTGGTTGGAGATTTTGCATGGATCAGCATAAGTTGAACAAGGTAACAAGAAAAAATCATTTCCCACTTCCCTTTATTGACCAAATGCTTGATCGACTTGTAGGGAAGGATTGGTATTGCTCTTTAGATGGTTGTTCTGGTTACAACAAGATCATAGTAGCTCTAGAGGATGAAAAGAAAATTACTTTTATGTGCCTCTTCAGGATGTTCACATTCTAGAGGATCCAGATTGGTCTTTGCAACGTCCCCGCTACCTTCCAAAGATGCATGGCTACGAGATTTTCATATGTGGTAGAACAAACGATAGAAATATTTATGTATGTCTGTTTTCGGAGAATCTTTTGAAAGTTTTTTGAAAAACTTAGAAAATGTTTTAAAACTGATATGAGGAGACTAATCTTGTATTAAATTGGGAAAAGTATCATTTTATGGTACGTGAAGGCATTATTTTGGGACATAAGATTTCGGAAAAAGGAATAGAGGTTGATAGGACGAAAATTGATTTGATTGCTAAATTACCTGAAGCTATATGAGAAGAGTTTTTCTCATATTCTCAATACAATAGGATGACATATATATACAAGAATATTTTCAATCAAACGACTAGAAATTAGGTATCAATCTAGATCTACAAGGAAAAAAGTAAATTACATAGTATATAAGGAAATAAATTTAAAGTAATTCTTAAATTTCAGCTTGACTTTCTACACTTCCCCTCAAGCTAGATGATATGTGCTCGTCATTCCAAGTTTCAAATCAATCTACTAAGACTGGTTCGATGCAACACCTTAGTTAATATATCAACTGCTTGTTTTTGGGAAGACACATATCTTAGATTATTGTCTGTGTCTCAATCTTCTCACTGATGAAGTGACGGTCTATTTCAACGTGTCTAATCCGATCATGATGTATTGGATTTCTTGCAATGGCTATGACAGATTGATTATCACGTAGTACTTCTATAGTACCTTCAGCCTTGATCTTGAGCTCAGTGAGAACATGTTTTAACCAAATTTCTTTATAAATCCCATGGGCTAATGATCGAAACTAAACTTCACCACTGCTTTGAGCTACAACCTTTTGTTTCTTGCTGCGTCAGGTTACTAAGTTCCCCCATACATAGGAACAATATCCTGATGCTAACTTCTGGTCAATTGGAGATCTGGCCCAATCTGTTCAGTGCAGACTTCAAGAGCTCGGTTTGTGGTCTTCCTGAACACGAGTTCGTTTCCACGATCGTGCTTGAGATATATCGATATTCTATACATTGCTACCATATGTTCCTTTGAAGGTTTGTTGAGAAATTGGCTTACCACACTTACTGAAAGCTAATGTCCGGTCGCGTATGAGTTAAGTATATAAGCTTCCCAACTAAACGTAGATATTTGCCTCGATTAATTGGTTCATCTTCGGGATTAACTCCAAATTTTGAGTTTGCATCCTTAGGTGTATTTGTTGGTTTGCAGCCACTTATCCCAAATTCTCTTATAAGATCTAGGGTATATCTTCGTTGAGTAACAGAAATCCTTTTATTAGATCTTGCGACTTCCATTCCTAGGAAATACCTTAGGTGTCCCAAGTCTTTGATCTCAAATTTCTTTTGAGAGAAGTTGCTTCAGTCGAATCATTTCCTCGAAAACATTTCCTGTGAGAATTATATCATCAACATATACTATTAATATAATGATCTCACTTGGTGAGAAATGCTTGATGAAGAGGGTATGGTCGAATTGGCACTGAGTATAGCCATCTTGTTTCAACACAATTGTCGATTTTTCAAACCAAGCCCAAGGTGACTGTTTTAGTCCATAGAGAGACTTCTTGAGGTTACATACCTTTCCTCTAGTATACATGTTCTCAAATCCATGAGGTATATCCATGTACATTTCCTATTACTAAATAGCCATTTAGAAATGAATTCTTTACATCTAGTTGATACAAGCGCCAATCTAGATTTGTTGCAATAGAGAGAAGTACTCGAATAGTATTCAGCTTCGCAAGTGGAGCAAAGTTTCCTGATAGTCAATCCCATTAGCTTGGGTGAATTCTTTAGCCACAAGGCGAGCTTCGAATATTGTTATACTACCATCTGGTTTGTGTTTGGACTTAAAAATTCAGTTACATCCAACTGTGCATTTACCTAGGCGTAAGTATGTAGGGATCCAAGTTTCATTTTTCTCCAGAGTCTGTACCTCTTCTAGAGTGGTAGCTTTCCATTTAGGTCTCTGTAGAGCTTCTTGAACCATGTTGGGAGTTTGTATCTGATCTAGGAAAGTCACAAATGCTTTGCACATGGCGATAGATTAGTGTAAGATAAGTGATACTGTTTGGAATGTTGAGTACATGAGCGAACACCTTTCCTTAAACAATGGGTCTATCATCTTTTGACATCTTGTGAGCTATTTTAGGGACACTGGGATTTTGGCTTAGATCTTGGCTTTGTTGAAATTATGTATGTTGTATCTTGGTCCTCTCAGGTTGTTTCGCTCTTCACGAATAAACTTGCAGTTCAGGCTCAAATGTAGATAAGGGAGTTGACTCAAAAGAAGGTACAAGTGAACTTTTCAGATGATGTGATTAAAGTTACTACAGGAAAATCAGGAATGAAATCCCGATTTTGTGATTCAAGATCATGATGCTCCCCCTGGATTACAAAATTGGGATGGTTGATGTTAAAAAAATGTGACATCCATGGTATGAAAAAATTTTTTAGATGGAGGATGATAGCATTTTGTTTATTCTTTCTAATCCGGTGAGTATCCAAGAAAGACACATTTTGTGGATCTTGCATAAAGTTTACTACGATGCTGAGGATATACATGAACCAATACAGTACACTCATATATGTTTAATGGTAGTTGAGACACTAGATGAGATGTAGAATAGATCGTAAGTAAACTTTGCAAGGGTGTGCTAAATTTGAGAATATGGATGGCAACCGGTTTATGAGATACGTAGCAGCAAGAACAACTTAAGCCCAAAAAGATTTTGGAACTTGTGATGTGAGCACTAGGCATTGGGCTACGTCGAGAAGATGACAATTTTTACATTCAACGACACCATTTTGTTGGGGTGTGTCAACACAAGAACTTTGGTGAACAATGTCATGAGATTATAGATATGTTCCAAAGGGTAGAGTTGAAAAAGTCATGTGCATTGTCAGTTTTCAGTACATGGATATTGACTTGAAAATGATTTTGGATCATTTTATGAAAGGCTGCTAACAATTGGCTAGTTTCAGATTATCTTTCATAAGGAATGTCCAACTGAAAGGTGTGTGACCATCAACAAAAAGAAGGAACCAACGAGCCCCATTGATATTTTTTACCCTTGAATGTCCCAAAATGTCTCCATAGATAAGAGAGAAAGGTTGAGATGGAGAATAAATATGAGGTGAATAATGGGCACGTGTGTGTTTGAAGAGTTGACAAATCTCACACTTGAAAAATTGACTATTTTCATTCAGAAATAAATAAGGAAACAGACACTCAAGATAGGAAAAATTAGGATGACCAAAATGATAGTGCAACATCATGACACGATTATTTTTATGATTTAAAGACTAAAAAATATAAGCTGATTCACAATTAGATTGAACTACAAGTTTATTGCATTCATTTGTTGGTGGAGGACTACTTGCTCTCAAAAGATACAATCCAGCACATAATTCCGCATTGCAAATCATCTTCCCCGATCCCAAGTCTTGAAAGATACAAGAGTTTGCAAGGAATTTAGTTTCGCAGTTCAAGTCTCGATTCAACTTACTTACAAATAGTAGATTATACTCCAATTTTGATACAAATAAAACTAACTAAAAGATGAGAGAGCTTGATATCTGAATACTTCCAATACCGGTCACTTTAGCAGGTGTACCATTAGCAACTCTAACAGAAAGATTACCTGTGTAAAGTAAAAAAGATGAGAATAAGGATCTATCACCTATCATATGATCTGATGCTCCAGAGTCCACTATCCATTCAAATGGAAGAGTTTGAGTATGGAGAGCAAGAAAAATTTTGTTCCCTTATACATTCCCAGAACCACTTACTGTTGTTGATAAATTTGTTTTGTGCAATAGTTTCTGCAGCATGTTTAACAACTCTTTAGTATGTGGTTGTTGCCTGCCAAAAAACCTCTCCCAAACTCCCCCATCTCGACGGCTGCACAATCCTATTTTTACAAAAAGTTGTCGCAGCAGTGTCATGACGTTACATACAGGGCCATGGCGCTACACTATTCACAAAACGGAAATTTAAACTTCGGAGCGTTGCGGCGCTCTACGCCAGAGCCGTGGTGCTATCTCCTTAGGTTTTTGGCTTCAAATCTTGTTATTATTTCATCTTGGTCACTTTGATTCCGATTTTTCTCTCATTTTGATCCAAATATGTCTCGTTTACTCCCGATACTTTATTCCTACAAAATATATCTTATGTGCTTTAAATTTGTCATGAAGAAACGAAAACTAACAAATAATTTCAATATAAATCTCACGAAATATAGCTCACAAAGTGTGCTATCAAGTTTCAGATACAATAACATTCCTCCTGGTTTCCCGATCTGATTTGGTAGTGTTTGGCTTCTAATTTGCTGGTTTTCCATGTATTTTCCAGCAGGTTTCTTTGACATGTCCCGCTTTATGACAATGATCTGGTGCCCTTTGCGCTGCTCACTATCACCATATGATTGGAAGTTTCACCGAGCAATAAGAGCGATTAGATTACTAGGGTGATCTCGTTAAGAAATGAGAGAATATCCATTTTGAGTAGGAGAATGTTCTAATGATCCCAACATGATTGCATTTGCCTTTCCTCCCTGTGTACTTCAAAAAAGACTTCTCGAATACTAGGTAATGGCTTAGTACAAGAATTCGACCATTAACTTCATTAAGGGATTTATTGAGACCCATCAGGAAATTGAAAATCCTTTTTGTTTCCACAAATTCTTGAAAGAGAGTACAATCATTAGAAAATTTCCAATCAATAATTTCAAATAGATCTAATTGTTGCCAATAGCAAGATAAGGTGGAGTAGTAGGCTATAACAGATAAATCACCTTGTTTGAGATTGGAGAGTAGTCTCTATTTGGGAAATCTCAGCAATGTTTTCCTTATTGGAGAATTATGTATCCCGAACAGCTTCCCAAATCTCTTTAGCAGTAGAAAATAGGAGAAAATTTTCTCCAATTTTAGTTGTCACGGAGTTTATTAACCAGCTCAGTACTTCATATTTTCAACCCTCCATTTACGAAATTTTGGATCATCAGATTTCGGCGGTTCTGCTTTACTCATGATATGATCTTCTAGTCCACGACCATACATGAACATCTTAATTGATTGAGACCACTGAAGATTAATGTGGCCTTCAAGTTTTTGACATGTTACCTGAGTATTGTCGTTTTCGAGGAGAGAGTGGACGGTGATTTGTGATTTAGATTCTGCCATTGTGAACAGTTCTACGAATAGAGATGACCTGCAAAAATAGTGAATATATCAACGGTGACTGTAGCGGCAGTGGCGACCGCTGCGGTGGCAGCGAGATCAGCAGAAACTGCAGCGACGATGAATACGTTATGGAAGAAATAAACAGATCTGAGAGAGATTGGGCTTTGCAGCAATGATTGACGATGATTGGGCTGAGGAACTGATCTGAGAGAAGATGAGATCGGTGGTGGAATCAGGTGATTGGGTTGCTGCGAATAGATTTGAGAGTAGATGAACGACATGAATCTGAAACGGTAGTCGCATCTGCGAAGATGACTAGATCTACAATGACGGACGACGAATCTGCGTGGACGGTCGACGAAGAAGGACGACGGTGACAGTTGAGTTATCGTGAGGAGATCGCCGGTGAGAAATATGCTGATGACGGTCAGGGTTTCTGATGACGATTAGTGTTTCTAAGCTATGATTTTTGAGAATTAGGGTTTTATTTTCCTAATGCTCTGATACAATGAAGCTATATGAGAAGAGTTTTTCTTATTATTCTCAATACAATAGGATGAAATATTATACAAAAGTATCTTCAATCAAAAGACTAGAAATTAGGTATCAATCTAGATTTATAAGGAAAAATAAATTACATAGTATACAAGGAAATCAATTTAAAGTAATTCATAAATTTCAACTTGACTTTTTACACTATCCCCACCTACTCTAGTAAAAGGTCTTAGAAGTTCTCTAGGACACACGAGTTTTTACAGTTGTTTTATTAAAAACTTTGCACAAATTTCTAAACCCCTATGCCAATTGGTAAAAGTGGATCTCTATTGCATGCTCACAACTAAGGTGACTACCAATACAAGTGTACACTATATCCGTCACTTGTACAAAAATGATCGAATCCACATGGACTTAGTGTATAATTTCAAGCTTGTGTTCAAGAATACCAGATTTGCACAAAAAATAAAATGATGATAAGTTTTGTACTACTAATTGTGTAAATGATTAAACATAAAATTGCATAGAAATAAATGACTCAAGATGACAAACAACGCCCACAGTTGCAGGGGCAAGAAGAGCTTTAGCACAAACAACATAAATGGATTAAGACGAAGGAGACTCCTTAACTCTAGCACAAAATTGCATGTTGTTGCTCAAGTTGACGTGGTTCTCTTTCGAGATACCCAAACATGATATTTGCAACTTTTGTTGCTAAATACCCAAGCAATAAAAGCAAGTTCTAAGCATGGTTAGGGGACCTTATTCATAAGCCTCTACCGATCTATTAAAGAAAAGTAGCTAAACCACAAATAAAGTCATTTATGCTACCCGTATATCCTTCTGAATCATATAGGAGCTAGCAAATCGAAATAAATGGCCAACAAAGATTAGTAAGATAAAAAAGTTATCACAGCTCTATTTAAACGAACATAAAATCACCTAGAGTATTACCGTTCATAAAGTACAATATGGAATCTCCCCCGAAAATGGAGTTTTAGTTCACGCGGGAGGGAGAAACGAAATGGGTAAATAAGAGACAACCCATTTTAAGAAGAAAATGAAACAAAGTATGGAAGGTTGCCAGCAACGTGAAACCAGCAGCCTCCTCATCTGTCGTTGGCTTCCTCCCAAAAATGGGTGATTCCCTTTTGTCTTCAGCACCATGCCAAGAATGTTCTTTTTTGGGATCTGTGTGTGTTGGCTGTGGTACTATTTCCCTTTTATATTGGACCCTAATTTTAGGGCACCCATTGGTCTTTGTATGAGCATGGTAAAAATATTCCCGTGTGGGATAGTTACTGCGTTGTGATCCCATGCTACCGCGTCCAACTACTTTAACTTTCCATGCTTTGACATAATAAAGCTCCTGTAGTTCTCCTTTGGATCTGCTGCGCTCCTCTCATCTCAGATTTTCAGCTTTTATTTCAACACACAAGAACCAAAATTGGAGAAATAAGTAGGAACTCGTGCCAAAACATCAAATTAAGGAGTTAAAACTCGCCTTTCAAATTTTAAATCAATTTCTTACTTCTTTGAGCCAATTCAGACACACAACCTCATTATCTTGCACATATTTACCCAAATAATCACAACAATAATTCTCTTTTGGAGAGCTATCAAACACCCGTTTGATTTTATTGAAAATTTTTAAAAGCTTTTGAGAAATTGAAAGAAGCACTTAGTTCATTTTTTAAATGGAGCGGTAAGATGCAACTGCTTGTTTTCCTCAGACTAATGGTTTAGCAGAAGTCTCAAATAGGAAGATAAAATTAATTTTGTAAAAATCGATGAATTTAAATAGGAAAGATTGGGACATAAGGTTTGACGATGCACTATGGGCATATATGATTGCATTTAAAACACCTTTGGGTATGTTCCCATATCTTTTAGTCTTTGGTAAAACTTGTCATCTTCCTCTTGAACTTGAACATGAGCTTTTTGGGCTACATGAAGCTAAACTTTGATTTTCCTACAGAAAGGTGGAGCAAGGATGTTACAATTGAATGAGATGAATAAATATAGACAATTTTCTTATGAAAATGCCAAAATGTATAAAGAGTAAAGGAAAAAAGGGCACGATAAGAAAGTTGTGTGTAAAAACTTGGGACCTGGTGATTCTTTGTTATTTAATTATTGTTTTGGGTTATTTCTAGGTAAGTTAAAATCTAGATGGTCGGGCCCGTTTTTAGTTGAAAAGGTTTATTCACGTGGAGTAGTGAATTTGAGAGATAATAAAGGTAATATCTTCAAGGTAAATGGGCATAGAGTAAAGAGATATTTCAGTGAGCATTTTGACGGAGGTAAAACCTCTGTATTACTGCAACATCAAAAGCTTTCGATCTGTAAACTCCGAGATGGGCTTTTGCTCCTCATGAAACCCTTCTCAATCAAAAGCTCTCGATCTGTAAATTACATCTTTTTTACTTCTATTCTTATCCGATTGGCTCTTGCTGGACACAGTTAGGTTACCTCGGGTCAACTTCATTGGGCTCAATGGAGTTTATAGATCGAGACATTACTGTTCTAAACTCAATCTTGCAGTAATACAGAAGTTTTATCTCTATTGAAATGCTCACCGAAATATCTTTTTATTCTATGCCCATTTACCTTGGAGATATTACTTTTACTATCTCTTAAATCCACTGCTCCATGTGGATAAACATTCTTTACTAAAAACGGGCCTGACCATCTAGATTTTAACTTATCTGGAAATAGCCTCAAACTAGAATCAAATAACAACAAAGAATCACCAGGTCCCAAGTTCTTCATACAATTTTCTTTTCATGCCCTTTTTTCCTTTGCTCTTTATACATTTTGGCATTTTCATAAGAAAATCGTCTATATTTATTCATCTCATTCAATTGTAACATCCTTGCTTTACCTTGCTGCAGAAAAATCAAAGTTTAGTTTCCTTGTAGCCCAAAAAGCTCTATGTTCAAGTTCAAGTGGAAGATTACAAGTCTTACAAAAAATTAAAGGATATGAAGACATACTTAAGGGTGTTTTAAACGCATTCCTATATGCCCATAGTGCATCGTCAAGCCTTATGGCCAAATCTTTACTAAAATTCATCGATTTTTTCAAAATTGATTTTATCTCCCTATTAGAGACTTCTGCTAAACCACTGGTCTGAGGGTGATAAGCAATTTTAGTTTTGTGCTGTATATTATATTTTTTTTTAATAATTACATACCGCTCCATTTAAAAAATGAGTGCCCTCATCACTAATCATCTTGGAGTTCCATATCTTGTAAAAATAATTTTTTTTTGCAGAAAGAGAGAGATCGTGGCCAAAGCCTCAACCAATTCAGACACGTAATCAACTGCAAAAAGTATATAGTTCTTACCAAACGATGGTGGAAATGAACCCATTAAATTGCTGCCCCAAACATCGAATATCTCAACCTCCAAAATCGGATTGAGAGGCATCTCATGTTTTCGAGTTAATTTACTTGAACGTTGGCATCGGTCATAGTTTTGGGCAAACAAGTGCGCGTCTCGAAATAATCAAGGCTAGAAGAAACCACTGCAGGATCTTCGCTATAGTCTTACGCCCAGCAAAATGTCATCCATAGGGCGATTTATGGCATGTCTCCAAATCTCTTTTTGTTTCTGCTCCGCAATGCACCTGTGAAGAATGTCATCAGGTCATAATTTAAATAAGAAAAGTTTATCCCATCTATAAAACTTTATATCATGAAAGAACTTCTTAATCTGGTGTTTGCTTAAATAATTAGGAATTATATTACTTATTAGATAATTCGCATAATCTACATATCATGGGACTTCAGAAATTGCTAACAGATGTTTGTCAATGAAATGTTCTTTAATTTCACAATTATCATTCTGCAATGAAGGCTCTCATCTAGATAGATAATCTGCTACTTGGTTTTCAGTACATTTCATGTCTCTAGCAATATCCATCTAATCAACCCAGGTTTAGCTTTTTTTTTTTTGGCAAATTGATATTTCAATGCAGAATAGTCTGTAAACATTATTACCTTAGTCCCAATTAAATACAACAAAAACTTACCAAATGCGAATACTATAGCTAGAAGTTCTTTTTCAATCACAGTATAATTCAAGTGACTACTGTTCAATATTTTACTGGCATAGTAAATGGGATGGATAATTTTACCTTTCTGTTGACCTAACATAGCACCTATTGTAGAATCACTGGCATCAGACATAAGCTCAAAACGCAAATTTCAGTTAGGTTGAATTACCTCATTTCAATTTCTCAAAAGCTTTTAAACAATTTTTATTAAAATCAAACGGGCGATCCACCTCTAGCAATTGGCATAGAGGTTTAGAAATCTGTGCAAAGCTTTAATAAAACGGCGGTAAAAAGTTCTGTGTTCTAGAAAACTTTTAACACCTTTCACAGAAGTGGGCGGGGTAGTTTAGTAATCAAATCAATTTTCGCCCTATCAACCTCTATTCCTTGTCCTGAAATTTTATGTCCCAAAACAATACATTCACGTACCATAAAATGGAACTTTTTCACCTTTTATAGAAGTGGGTGTGCTAGTTTAGTAATCAAATCGATTTTCGCCCTATCAACCCCTATTCCTTGTCCCGAAATTTTAAGCCCCAAAACAACACCTTCACGTATCATAAAATGGAACTTTTTCCAATTTAATACAAGATTAGTCTCCTCACATTCTCTGAAAATAGAAAAGTTATCCATAAATATTTCTACAATTTGTTGTACCATATCAGAAAAATATCGCAGTCATGCATCTTTGGAAGGTAGTGGGGGCATTGTAAAGGCCAAACGGTATCCTCCGGAATGAGAACTTCCCGTAGGGACACGTAAAAGTAGTTTCTCCTTGGTCCTCTGGAGCTATCGTGATCTTGTTGTAACCAGAATAACTGTCTAAAAGACAATAACACTCCTTCCCTACAAGGCGATCAAGTATTTGGTCAATAAAGGGAAGTGAAAAATGATCTTTTCTAATTACCTTGTTCAACCGATGATAATTTTTGCATACTCTCCAACCAGTCATTGTTCTCGTCTGTATCAATTTGTCATACCACTGAATGCACCCTTCTTGGCAACATCGTCATACCACCCTTCTTGGGAAAGCACTAAACTGAGCTAACCCAGCTACTATCTGAAATGGGGTAGAGCATCCTGTCATCTAACCACTTAATTATCTCCTTCTTGACCACCCCCTTCATTTTGGGATTGAGCCTTCGTTGGCTCTTAATGGAATTGGTGGCTCATTCTTCTAAGATGATCTTGTGCATGCAAAATGCGGGGCTAATTCTTCTTATGTCCGTTATGGTCCATCTGATAGTCCTCTTATACTTGGATAATACCTGCGAAAGAGAAATTTCATGCTCATTAGTCAAATATGATGAAAGATAGCTAGCAAAGTATCATTCAAACCCGGATATGCATATCTTAAATGAGAAGGTAAAAGTTTTTTCTCCAATTCTAGAGGCTCAATGATGGATGACTGCGCTTTTCGATCAGCTGTTGTCGGTTACAAGAACTCAAACTTTTCCATCTTTGCCAGGTGCTTTTTCTGCTTCACTTTCTGCGACCTCCAAATCTGCTTCTAGGTCTGCAACAATAAACTTCTAAAGTTCTTCCATGGTTGCCTTGTTGCAGAACACTCCTCGACTTCATCTAGGAGACGCATCGCATCAAGGACGTTGAACGTGACTTGCTCATCATTGACATTCATATTGATTTCTCCTTTCCTAACATTAAAGATGGTGTCATCAGTTGCTAAGAAGGGCCTCCCAAGGATGATTGGCACCTCAAGATTTGCTTCACAATCCAAAATAATGAAATATGCGGGAAAATAAATTTATCAAATTTAACTAGAATATCTTCTATTTTCTCTTCCGGTTTCTTTCTGGACCTATCAGCTAATTGCAGAGTTATAGTACTGGGGCGAGCTTCTCCTATGTTTAACTCTTTAAAAATGGAAAGAGGCATAAGATTTATACTTGCTCCTAAGTCAAACAATGCTTTTCCAAAATTTTTACTTCCTATCGTACAAGGGATAGTGAAACTACCTAGGTCCTTACATTTGACAGGCGATGACTTTTCTAGAGCATCACTACTACATTTTGTTAAGGCTACCATTTCATGCTCATCTAATTTCTTACGCCTAGAAATGATATCTTTTAAGAACTGAGTGTAATTAGGCATTTGGTTGTTAATATGCAATTGTTTCAATATTTCAAAGAATTTCTTAAAGTGACTATCCTTATTCTTTTTAACTAACCTTTGAGGAAAAGGTGGAGGAATTTTGAAATTACGTACCTGCGAAGTGTCAAGCGCCACTTGCTTACCTTTGTTGATTTTATTACCATTCTCATCTGAATTTACTGATTCGGCTTTCTCTTCTGACTGTGTTGTATAGGATCGATCTGGCAACACTAGAGGGGTGAGTAAGGATGCTTACGAACTTGTAGATTAAAAAAAATAAAATTAATAATAACAAAAAATTAAATGAAATTTAAATGCATATATTAAGGAGGAGAGAGAGAGGTGACACCATGAATTTTTATAGTGGTTCGGAAATTCCTTCTCCACTCCCCAAGACTCATTCTTGGGTATGTGAGAACTGAACCGATCAACCTTCTCTTTTTCCTAGGCTAAAGAGAAACCCACGATCCTTTTCATTGGTTCAGGATCTAACCAATTATGTTTTCTCATAACCCCCCACACCTTAATACAAAAGTCAAAATGTAAAATCATAAATACAAATAAAGTACCTCACTTAGGTGGATTTGAAAATTTTGCCCTAAAGCAATAGCTAAAACAAGTTACGCTCTAATGTATCTCTCACAAAAAAAAAATAATATTGACAACTTTTTATGTGAAGAGAATGAAAACTTGAGAGCAAAATAATTTGAAGGGAGAAAGATATGTTCTTTGATAATTGGTGTGTAATGATGAATTTGGAGGCTTTAAATAGAGTTTCGTGGATGAAACTTAAACATTGGATTTAAGGCAACAAATGATGAACGGTGTAGATTAAGAGGAGGTAAGGAAATGAAATAAAGAGGATTATTAAGATTTAGAGAAATTGGTGGAAATTGAAATCAAATTTATAGAGATTGGAGTGATTGTGGAGATTGAGAAATTTGTGTGGGAATTTGAATGGTAGAATTTGAAAGCGCCACATGTCTTATTCTCATTTGTTTGATTGTTGGATGTCATGTCAATAAGTATGTCATCTTGATGTCACATGTCAACTTCTGAGTGGTCCACTTATCCATGTCACCCACCACGTAGGATTGATCCACGTGTCCATGTTTTGACCCTAACTTCTTCATTTGAACTCTGATTTGAGAAATTCAAAATGCGTTGGATTTGTCTTTCCAAGCTCTTTGCTATTAACACTTTGAAACACTAAAATCATAAGTAAATACAGTTTGTTATCATCAAAACGTTTTGTGTGATTGAAGTTCATAAAGCTAACAATCTCCCCATTTTTTATGATGACAACCCACTTAAGAAAAATATTTTGAAAGTGGCATGAGTATAATAATATTAAAATAATTCAATCACAAATGGATACTTCAACAAATTATCAATTATTAATACTAAGCACTTTTACTATATATTTTTCTTAACAATTCTCCTGATCATTTTGTTATCATCAAAAGATAACAATTCTAAGCATGCCTAAGCTCCCCACAAAATAGTAATCAAACAATAGATAACCATCATAAGTTAATTTAAGCTCTTCGAATAAATAAAGTCAATCAATTTTGAGCAAACATAAGATCCATAGATATAAATACTTTCAAGAACTCATCAAAACACAAAGATTTGACATCATTCTTTCGAATAAGAAGCAACATACAAGAATAGAAATTATAATAGCTCCCCCTAAATATGTGAGTTATATAGAGATTTGAGATGATGAATAAAAACTTATCCTAAATGTATCAGACGTATATTAAGATCACATATAAGAGATAAAAACAATAAAATCATTTAGACCAATAACTTTTATCAAAAAATAATATCATTAACAAATAATTCGTAATCATTATCATAAATAACTCTCCTAATTATGCAAACAAAACTTCCTAATTTTAAGAGGCATTGCTCCCCCTAAAATTAAACATACTCCAAAACAGATTTTATCAAAGAATTTCAATTAGGAGTTTCATAACTTAAGACTTAAAACATTTAAAACTTTCTCAATGACTCAATTAATTACCATAGTAAATAGGGCATAAGATAAAGATATTCCAATACAGTAAATAACTTTAAAAATATATCAATATTGGAATTTACAAGTTTCAATTTTCTCACAAGCAATCTCAAATAAAACTTCATACTTTGAAGCGTTAAGAGATACCAATTAAAATTATAGGATTTATAAAACTTCTAAACACTTTAACAAAAAGAATTTCACAACATATACCCATTGATAAGAATCAAATTCAAGAATAGGCATAACATTGAAAGATATATCAAACTCGAGAAATTTAAACATGATTTAAATAATTTATTGATCACAATACAGTACAATCAAATTTAGACATATTGATCACAATACAATTAAATTTAAATAATTTAGGTATGATATCAAAATTTATTTGCGAGTAAAGAGTTGACACTTTTATCCACAGTATATAACGTAAAAAAAAAAAAAAGTCAGATACATTAAAGACAATCATATATATTTTTCCTCCTACAACAAAATTAATAAATAATACAAGCAAAGTACGTTTCATTTAAGGACAAAAGAAAGTCCAAGACACAATCAATATGGAATAAAAAAATATTAAAATTTTTCAAGCACTCCCCCGTCAAAATAATTAATTAACAATATCAACACTCATAACAACTTTAAAATTAATCGTCAAAACATACAAGCTATAGTCATGATATAAACTTTCAAGTTTTACCAACATTAATAAAAAATTTAAAATAATTTCTTCCAAGTAGTTCATAACGAAAGAAATAATTTTGAAGTTAAAAAAAGAACTTAATAATAATTGAAGGAGTGTAACTCAAGCAATGATATTAAAGGCGAAGTATTAAAGAGTTTTAATGAAATTTCCTTTCAAACATAATAAACAAAAATAGAGAGAGATTTCAAAATAAGAATCTTCATCAAACTTCTTTCACGGCTCTACACCATCAACCAAGAGTTCAAATAAAATTCAACTATCAAGTAATAAATAATCTATAAAACAAATTTATCATACAAAAATAATTTCTACAGCAATTAAATCATAAATAAGTAATAATCTCATTTTCACTTATTAGGAAGTCAAAAGAAATTAATACTTTAATTATCCCACAAACCAATAGTCATAATGATGATAAATTCATATAATTCAATTTAGATAAGTAACATGAATGTGTTTTATGACCGATTCTGCAAGAGAAGCAAGAAATATTATGCATGAATCTTTATGTATGCATATTGTTTATAAATGTTTCTTTTAAGAGTATTTTGAAATTTTGCTTTATAAGAAAATTTTCTCTTAGAAAATCTAATTTGATCCTTCCTCAATTTAAAGCAATTTGGTCTAATATGACCTTTAATACCACAATGATGACATATTGGCACAAATTTAGCCTTATGCATAAATTTTGACTTAGCATGAAAATGATTAGACACAAATTTAGGTATATCATGCTTATGCACATCACATTTCAGAGCAACATTAGACAAAACATCATTATGCACAATAGAAGAAGCTTTAACAAAAGTAGTTTTAGAACTAGATGGAGTAACACTCTCGTCAACATAACCGAGTTGTAACGCTCTAGGATTTTCAACATCCCAAACTGAGACCATTACTAAAACTACCTAAAAATTTCACTTAAACAAGATAATTAACTTCAACAACGAAGGCTAAGTAAGAAAACCGTCATGCTTCCACTGTGCTACTCTGATTTAAACACCCACAAAAGCTTTAACAATTCCGCCAAAAAAAAAACAACACTAAAGGTTCAACCAAATCTGAGATTCTTGATAGTTAATAGTTTAATAGCCACCCGACCTTGTCCAAACTTCTCAACGAAACCTTTGCAAACCATAAACTATCCACTAAACGAAATTTAAACTCTCGAATGATAACGAAGTAAAATCTCACTTAAAAACAACTTGAATATAAGCAGTGAAAGTTATCCCTCAAAAGGATTTCAACCTCACAGTTCAATTAACCAAACAAAACCAATATTCTCAAAATGTAACGAACTGACTTTCTTTAAATAAGAAACTTAACAGACCAAATTACTAAATCAATAACAACTTCATTAAATGAAATAACTTCCACTATCCTATCTAAGAACAATAATTAGAAACAAAACTAAGCTACGCAACTAACGATCTTTCCGATCAAGTCTTCTCCTCGTCATCACCATTCCCGTGTATTATCTCGTTACCTGCAAAATCTGGGGAAAAAAGGAGGGGGTGAGTACAACCACTAGTACTCAGTAAGCATCTCTTACTCGAACGGTCATGCATAAATAACATACTTTTCAAAATAACATATATCATGCTCATTGAAAATAACATGTTATACATAAGTAAAACATAATCTTAACTTAAACATGCACCCCAATGCAAAAACTCAAGTATAACGCCATAAAACTTCCTAGAGCTCTCTAACTCCTTCTAAACTTTCCTATTCCTCCAAGATTTACTCTTTCGAGTCATGCCAACCCCTGTCCATTTTACCCAGAGCCTCGACACTACTCTATGGCGCTTGACGTTCAATCCTTAACCATTTTACCCAAGGCCTCAAACTGTTGCATCGATCATTGACTATTTTACCCACAGCCTCATGACTTGCAACGTATTGGCTCTTGACTGTTTCTACCTAAGGTCTCAATACTTGAAACTTTCCTATTTCTCCAAGACTTACTCTTTCGATTCATGCTGACCCCTGAACATTTTACCCAAAGCCTCGACACTACTCTATGGTGCTTGGTGTTCGACTCTTGACCATTTTATCCAAGGCCTTTGTTGCATCGACCCTTGACCATTTTACCCAAGGCCACGATGACTTCGAAACGTATTGGCCCTTAACTGTTTCTACCCAAGGTCCCAATACTTGCCTACCCACTAGTCCCATCGCATCGACCATCGACCATTTTACCCGAGGCCTCGACACTCATCTTATCCAAAAACTTGGCATATCAATCATCAACCATTTTTACCCAAAGCCTTGATACCCAATAGTGACGTGTCGGCCCCTTGGTCCCGATATTCACCCATTCACTTTAGCAGTACAGCTTTCACACACAAGTCCTGCAACAAGCTTTCTAATCCATGCCTCATGCATCAAACCACTCATACAAATCCAACATAAAACGTATGACACAATATTCAACTCATAATAGTCCAACATGTTTCCATAACCAGAATAGTTATATTTTACAAAGGAAAATTTACCCAACGATATGACCAACATATGCCCAACATGTTTCAACACAACAAGCTTCTCACAAATATTTAGTATGCTTTACATACACGACCAAGCAAGCGACAACGTATCTATTAATCTTTAAGAAGCACATCCAACAACAATACACAAACAATCTTAATTTCCAAAACTAAGATTTAAGTAAAATCTTTTTCCAAAATTATAAAACTTAATTTATCTAAATGCAATGAAAATAAACTTGACTCTGATTTATACAAAATTAAAACTCCAAAATAAGGAGTTCCAAGAATTTCACTTAACTAAAAAGGGAGGAATCCAAGGGCACAAGTTCAATCTTAGAAGAAAGTTAACCAAGTACGCGAGGCATTACAGGCTACCCACCTTAAAAAAACTTTCAAACCTCGCATAATTTAGGTTTCTATCATTTTGAAAAATTATATGAACATGGACCTGATTATTCCTCATTACATGTCTTTAGTTGTACTTGTTTTCTTCTTCGCTCACACATCGAGCACAATAAATTATCCTTTAAGTTGACCTTATGTGTTTTTTTGGGCTATGGTGTTGGTCAAAAGAGATATCGTTGTTTTGATCCAATTAATAAGAAATTGTACGTCTCTCATCATGTTGCGTTTTAAATCATATTTCTCCATTCCTATTAGTTCTCATCACTTGTCAGATTCAGATCGCATTCACCTTGATCCATTCAATATTGACACTAAAGAAGCTCCATCCACTACTCTAGCTGCCCCCACTAATAGCTCAACAACATCTGATACTTTGATTATTGACAGATCCACATATCTTTCTCCACTTCCTCTGGCTACTCAATCATTTCCTAAGGTTGCGGATGATCCTCCACTTCGTCAGTCCATTCTTATTCATAAGTCCACTAAACTACTAGATTTTGCATACTCCTCTTATTTTAGTTCTTTTGCTTCTTTTGTTACTTCAATTCATCATCTATTTGAACATTTATCTTTTAGAGGCTATTTGTGATCCACTTTCATCTATTTGAACATTTATCTTTTAGAGGCTATTTGTGATCCACTTTGGCAGGATACTATAGCTAAAGAACTTACCTACATCAGACTCATGCATGGGATTTGGTGTCATTACCTTTTGGAAAACGTACTGTTGGCTCTCATTAGGTCTATAAGATTCAAACTAAATGTGATGGATCTACTGAACGATACAAACCTCGATTTGCTACTAAAGGCTACTCCTGGGAGTATGGCATGAATTATGAAGAAATATTTGTTCTTGTTGCAAAAATGACGAATATTCACATTGTGATTGTAGTGGCATCTGTTCGCCGATGGAGAATATATCATATGGCTTTCAAGAATGTTTTTTTAAATGGTGACCTTCATGAAGAAGTTTGTATGACTCCTCCTCCTAGCGTTGCTCACAAACTTGATGAAGTTTGTAAGCTTCACAAAGCACGTTATGGGCTCAAATAAGCTCATCATTCTTGATTTGAGAAATTCTCCACAGTTGTTACATCACTTGGTTTTATCTATAGTCATCATGATTCTACAATTTTCATCAAATGTACAAGTGCAAGTCGTATTTTATTGTCATTATGTTGATGGCATGATCATTACTAATGACGATTATGATGGAATAGAATCTTTAAAGTCTAACCTATCTCATTGTTTTGCTATGAAATATTTGGGCATGATGCGCTACTTTCTCAATATTGAGGTTGCTTATTCTCCGAAAGGTTATCTTTTATCTCAGTAAAAGTATATAGCTGATTTGTTTGATTGTGCACGTCTCACTTAGAAAATGATTGTTGATACTCCTCTTGAGCCTAATGCCTGATATTCTCCATTGGATGGTGTTCCTTTGTCAGATTCCAAGTTATATTGTACTATTGTTTGGAGCTTGGTCTATCTTACTGTGACTCGTCCAGACATTACACACACTGTTCATGTGGTTAGTCAGTTTGTCACTGCTCCTACTTCTGTTCATGTTGTTCTTCGCATTCTCAAGTATCTTTGAGGCACCCAGTTTCAGAGTCTCTTATTTCCTTTCACGTCTTCTTTAGACTTGCATGCTTACTCTGATGCTGATAGAGTTGGTGATCCTACCGATCGCAAGTCAACCACTGGATTCTGTATTTTTCTTGGTGATTCACTTATTTCGTGGAAGAGTAAGAAATAGGATGTTATTTCTAAGTCTTCTACAAAAGTTGAGTATCGTGTCATGACCTCGACTACTTGGGAAATTGTTTGGTTACATTGGCTACTTGTAGATATATATAGGTGTTTATCTTTGTCATCCTACTCCCTTATATTACAATAACCAGAGTGCCAGTCAGATTGCACACAATTCGGTTTTTCATGAGCGAACCAAACATATTGAGATTGATTGTCATGTCATTCTATCATCTTAAGCATGGCTCTATTACATTGAGTTGTGTTTCTTCATCTCTATAAATTGCTGATATGTTTGGTAGATGAGTCTTTTCTTATTATTTAGGGTTAACGACTAATATAAGCACCATATTGTGTATTTCATTATATTCTATTGTTAATAAACAAATCCCTTTGTTTTATCTCCCTATGTCTTTACTCTCTTCCTTCCTATTGTTTTTTATATTTCTTCTTTCCTCTCGTTTTAGATATATTATCTTCTTGCTCTCATCCCTTCCTTTCTCTCATTCCAAGCAACCTATCCTTTGTCATTCTCTCTGACCCCTTCCTTTCATCAAGACTCAACAATGAACTTTTTCATCTTACTTTTCCCTCTTCACTTCAGTTTCAATCAAAACTGACTAACTAACAGCTTGGTTGGCTAATCGATTTCGTTGTTGCTTTTATAACTATTAACCATTGATCGACGGAAATCGAATGGTCATTTTCTAAGTCTATTTTGGTCTAAAAGTGATGTCAACCGACCAATGAACATGCCTACCATCAACATATGTCTCAAATGACCATGGCTGAAAAAGAAGGTTGGTCATTTGAGACTTCTAAGAGACATAGTTAACACGCCAACATGAACTTAGGTTAGTGATACTTTGCACTTATCTCTGACTAAAAGGTCATAAGTTTGAATCCCCCACCCTCATTTGTTGTACTTAAAAAAAAGTATAGTAGACACTATTTTTTTTCTAGTTTGAATGGAATTTGTGAAGAAGCGTGGTGAGACACCAAATTTTCCGCAAGCGTCAAAGTTTCGGGCAGCAATAGTAGGCAAGATCATAATGTTTTCCATGACTTATATCTCTAGAAAGAAGAAGAAAGAAAATATTGTTGGTAAGGGGAAAATTTTGCACAGTTATTTAATCTCTCGTTAGTGATATTGCAGCTCAGATACCATAAAATGGATTATAAATTAAAAAGAAACTTGATTGTGTTGAATCGGTAAAGACACCATCTAGGAACTGGGTTGATGGTGGTTCATAAGGTTTTTTTAGTACAACAAATTGGAATAATTGTGATTCATAAAGTTTAAATCCCCCCTAATATAACCTAAAACGAATAATCTTTAATCTATTACAAAAGAAAATAATCACAGCAATAAATACAAATTAATTGCACAAATATACAGATAACAATAACTCTTTATCCATATGGACATCAATAGACCAATATCTTCATATATTGACCTACCATTAGATGGTTCTCTCAAATAATTGAACATGAAACTAAGCAATTCTTCTCTAAGGATTTTTTTCTTTGGATGCGAGTTCTCTCCTCCTCTAGCTTGCAAATGGCATCTTGAGCCTGTAGATAATAAAGGAATTTTATGAATACACATTATAATATATTTGGCAGAATTATTTTCACAATTTAAGAGAAAGTTATAAACTATAGGTTTAAGTAATATTTTTCCCAACGTACTCTCCGTTCATTTTGATCATTATACTTTTATAAAGTGATCATTTTAGTCTCTTTATTTTCATTTTTATCAAATGTTGATCAAAATTTAAGAAGCATGACAACTCGTTCACTAAATTTATTTAAATGTAAACATAAATTTTTGTATTATAAAAGATATCGAATTGCGACACTTTTTAAAAAGTACAAGGACCCAAGACAAACATTTCGAAAGTACAACGGCTAAAAGGAATAAAAGTTAAAGTACAGATACTAAAATGAACATTTTTAACGTACAGGGATAAAAATAAATCAAGCAGAAAACACATGGACTAAAATAGTATTTAAACCTAGAATATAAGGCTTTGTCATTTTAATTATTATGCTCAAGAGTTGAGAAGGTTGAAGCAAAATTTGATGGAAGACTAACCTCATGGAGCTTTAATTCAAGTTCAGTGATGTTTAACTTCAACTTCTCAACATACTTATCATAATTACTTGGGTGATCTGAAACTCCGAGAGCCATCACTTCATTATTCAATGCTTCATAATATGGGGAATAATTGGATGCCCTAACAAGGGTTGGAATCAACTTCTTTTTTTCTATGTACTTTCTTTCATCTTCTCCAAACTGAAAGTAAAAAAGAAAAACAAACAAAACAATATCGCGGTCATGGTTTTACCTCTTAATTAACTCTGGTACCTTTGGATCAATGAGTCACCCATTCCCTCTTAATTAACTCATTTATCTTTTAATGTATTATTAGCATTCCCCTTGAATTGTGGGTCGTTACTAAATTCACAGCTGAACAATGTAGATCTCCAAAAATTTGAAGAAAAAAGGAGAAGAAAAAGAAGAATAACAAGGGCCTGTGTGGATGATAATCTAAATTCTGTTTCTTATTTTCAGATTTATTAAATCAAATTATTTGGATGAATATTCATTCGTGTTTGGCATATTTATTTTGAATTTTTTTTCGAATTTTGTGTTCCAAATAGTTGAAATTATGAAAACAATATTTTTAAGTCTTCATTGTTTCAAAATGCAAATTTACATTAAAAAAAATTAAAACTTTGATAAATATATTACATCGTATTATATACCTGTTTCATTTTTGCTAAAATTAAAACATGTAAAATATAATATATTATAAATTATATAACATTGTAAAATAATAATTATACAAAATTTATAACAAAAATGTTAACACATTAATTAATATTACTTTAGATTAAATTAAATATTTAGTTGGTAACTACTATTAGTTTATAAATATATTTTTAAACACAGATTAGAACAATTGTGCTTCAATGTCCAAATTTATTACGAAACACATGCTGAAAACACAAAAAACATACTATACAACTTGTATTTGGTTGAATTCCTTATTTTTAGATTTATATTTTTTGATCACCACATAAACGCACCCTAAGCCAAAATTTAAATTTAAAAACTAGAAAAGTATAAAGTTTCTAAAAACTTGTTTTTTTTTGTTTTGGAATTCAAATGTATTTTTACCAAAGGTAGAAAACTTACCAAATTTTGTTTAAGAAAGCAAGCACAATTTTAGAGAACAAAAAAATAAAATAATAATCGAAGAGAGTTGTAAAAATGCAAATTAAGAAATAAACCCTATTTAATCATCACTAACTCTAAAGTTCAAGTTGTTCGGCAAGGATAAAACAAAAGAGATGTAAATACTATCATAAACATTTTACCAAGTTAGAGGAAGTTATGTCCTCAACAGTTGTCTCGGCCGGAACTATTGTGCTTAGGATTAAGAACTTGTCTTTGCATATCATATCAGGTGGAGCCACCCCTTGTCCTTGCATTGTAACTACATCCAACATTTAATTTCATTGAAAATAATAAATTGAATTGAATTTTTTCGTACAAATCTAATAATCTATTTATACTGCTATTGTTACTAATCATAACAAGAATATGAAATCTAATTCAAATAATATAATTTAAAATAAATCTATTTCAAATAATGTCGAATTAAAATCTAATTATAATTCAAATAACATTATCTAGCCTCCCCTCCCAAATTCATAATACTAAAATATTAATGGAGGCCAGCTGATTATGGTAGTCATGATGAAATTGGTCGAAAAATTAAAAAACTAAATAGGGTGAGTTTGTTAAATAAGATCAAAACTAAAACTAAACCAAAGCCAAAATCAAAACCAATGTTGTAAAAGCTAAAGAATGTCATACAAACTACACCATGCCAATGAACAATCATGTCAATACCAATGACAATGTCAATGCCAATTCCAACGACAATTATAAATGTTAATTCCAATTCCAATTCTAACCATGTTCACTAAAACGAAAAACCATTCAAACCGAAAATGGAAATGTAATTCCATTCTTTCAAATAATATCACCAACTCGAAACCACGTGCAACACACAACCAATAAACTGAAAACGTGATTGTCCAGCAAATCGTGATTTTTACCCCACACAAAGTTAATCAATCTTCACGGCAAACAAATATAATCCATCAAGATCCCTAAAATACTGCAAACAATTTGATCTTCTTTCTCCTCCATATTGACGTCCACATCAGTGAAAATTCACCAAAAACAACCCACCGTGATCTAAATCACAAACCAACTCTCAAAAGAAGCAATCTCAATTCCCACATAATCCACGAAAACTATAAAAACCACAATCCACAATGCCAAGCATATCCAAAGCAACGCAAATTATGAACTATATTGCAAATTACGAATTATTGCAACGCAAACTCAAAGCCACGCAAAACCAAGCAAATCCAACCAGCTGCACTATTAATATTGCAAATTGAACAAAATATTGCTTTACGAATACCCAACCACGCAGCCGCAAACCCAATGCAAGTCAACACAGAAACATGACAGACCCCAAACAACACATCTTCAGCACCACTAAATAATAGGAAAATCAATTCGAAATCAAAACTTAGAGGCCTCCATCAAATGCCCAAATTTCCAAGCTATACTCCATGTCTCCATGTGTTAAGTACAACGGTACCCTAAATACACAACGTATCTTCACAATAGTATGATATTGTCCGCTTTGGGGCCCGCACGGTTTTGCTTTTCGTTTCACCCAAAAGGCCTCATACAAATGAAGATAATTGTCTTCCCTTATATACCCACACCGTTCACTTCCCTAACCAATGTGGAACTTGTTGGGATTGGTGGAGTCAAAACGACGCCGGAACGAGCTAGGGAAGAGTTGGGATCAAGCCAGGATGCGTCAGGATCGAAGCAGGATCAAAACAGGGGAGAAGCGGAAGCTGCAGGCCACTTGGGCCGAGGAGGCAGCGGCGCGGCTCTAGGGGACAGCGCCACGGCGCCGTCCAGATGGGGGCGCAACACGGACTTTCCATCTGTAGTGCATGACGCTGTTTCAATGTCTATATAAGTGCAGTTTCGGGTTTTGGGTTTTTTAGTTGAAAGGGGGTTTCGTCCAGCCGATTTGGAGCTGTTTTTCAGACGATTTCGTGGCAGTTTCAAGGGGAAGGCTCGGGCATTGGCAAAGGCATTGAGGCTCATCAAGATCAACACATTCGGGATAATTAGATCTTGATTATTGTGAGTTTTTCATTCATGTTCCTAAGTATTAATTGTGTAAAATACTTAGAAGCTAGGGGGCTTTTATTGAGACCTCTAGAGGATATTTTGGGGAGTGTTATTGTATCCAATCCTAAACAATATTATTGAATTACCCACATCTGAGTGGAAGACTGGACGTAGCCCTTAGTGGTGAACCAGTCAATTTGCTGTGTCGTATTCTTGTTCTTTACTGTTTTCTTCCTATTTGCATATTTGTGGTTGTGTTGGATATTTTCTGTGGAAGGGGAAATTATTCAGGTTAATCAATTTTCCAACAAGTGGTATCAGAACTGTAAGGTTGCAGCATCATAAGTGACAGATATCAAGCACACCATTATTATGAAGGGGTCCTGAAGTTTAGTGGGGAGAATTTCCGTTTTTGGATGATGCAGGTAAAGGATCTTCTTACATGCAAGAAGATACACAAGAATTTAGGGGAGAGACCAGTAGGGATGGAGGACAAGGATTGGAATGAGATGGATGAGCAGGCCGTTGCGAGCATCAGAATGGTGTTATCAATGAATGTTTGTAGTTTGGTGGCGAAAGAGATTACAACGAAAGATTTGTTGAAGGTCTTGCAAGACAGGTATGAAAAACCTTCTGCCAATACAAAAATACTTCTATGGACAAAGTATTTTAATATCCACATGGAGGAGGGAACCTCGGTGAATTCCCACATTAATGAACTCACCGATATCTTGAACAAACTAGAAGGGATGGGTGTCAAGATTGACGAGAAGGTGAAAGCTATGAGGCTGTTGACGTCTTTGCTTAACAGTTGGGAGACGATGAAGACCGCGGTGTCGAATTCGCTAGGAGAAAATAGCTTGAAATTTACAACTATTTGTGATGCCGCCATATATGAGGAAGCCCGGAGAAAATTAGGGAAAATGTATGCATCTACTTCAGGGGCAGAAAACGAGGTTGAATCAGCTTTGGTAGCTCAAAACAAAGAGAAGGCAAAGATGAGTTACAATGGGAAGCAGCAGCAGAGATATAGCAGGGGTAGTGGGAGTTCTAGTGGAGAAGTGGAGTGTTTTTACTGCCACAAGAAGGGATACATTAAACGCTTTTGCAGGAAGTTTAAAGAAGATGTTGAGAAGGGGAACACTATTGTAAATGTTGTAACAGAAGGAGAACGGATTGAAGAGTTTCGGGCTTGTGTTCAGAGGAGCATATTTGTAGACTAGTGGGTTATGGACACTATAGCATCAGCGCAAGTTGCTTCAGACAAACGTTGGTTCTCATATTTTACTGCAGGTGATTATGGCTCAGTGAGGATGGGGAATGAGAGTATCTCCAAGGTGACAGGAATTGGAGATGTTTGTTTGAAGATAGGCGAAGGGGTCGAGTTGGTGCTACGAGGTGTCAGGTATATTCTTAGCTTCATATTTAATTTGTTATCCACAGGGAAGCTAGATGATGATGGCTACAACAGTGAGTTTAATGGGAGTTGCTGGAAGCTCAAGAGGGAATCTAGGGTGGTGGCAACGGGCCACAAGAGATCTTCTGTTTATGTGTCAGAATTTGATGTTGCCAAGGGTTCACTGAGACATACGATGCACAGAGTAGCTGCAGATGGTTCAGGGCGAGACCTTAGATGACCAGCAGCAATGATGGCTAGAACAGATCAAAAGAATCTGCCATCAGCTCAAGTTAAACGACTAAGAAGTACAGAAAAGGGAAACGAGAATTTGATAGGCCATCGAGTTCATATCTCAACTGTCAGACATTCAGGCAAGTTGGTCAAGTTGCATAGGCGAATTAGTGCATTGAAGGGTACATGATCTATTTTTAGTGTGGCGACAGACTTGGGTGGGAGCGCCAAGTCATCAGGGGAATCTTCCTTAGGAGGTCGTTGGGTTCGATCGAGAAAGGAAGCGACAGGGACCACTTAGATCAAATGGGAGCACGTGGCTATGTCTCTAAGTTTGGGGGACAAGACCACGTAGAGCTGCTCAGTCTCGGGGCAGAGTCAGACGATGCTTAGGTAGGGCCAAGCAGTGTTGATCAGTTTGTTGATAGAGAAGTCAGAATTGTGCCTTGACAGAGGGTGTCAAGAAGTTGATGGGGCACTGTTGATGCAGTGGGAGGCAGAGAATTGTCGCTTTGTCTCCAAGTGGGAGATTGTTGGGATTATGGAGCCAAAACAGGAAACCTATATCCTATTAA
Source organism: Momordica charantia (assembly GCF_001995035.1). Next base: position 601,130 of record NW_019104605.1, read on the forward strand.
GAAAAGGATTTTTCAACACCATTACCAATTC
>NW_019104605.1:610223-626279 GCF_001995035.1 Momordica charantia
TCGTTCCGGGCTGTTCCCTCAACGCTTCACCAAGCTTTGAAGTACTCAACTCCCAAGGGGGTGGGCACAGTCTGAGGAGAGCAGAGGATGTCAAGGGAGTGCTATGCCTCAGCACTTAAAGGGTCGTCGGTATGTGCCCTTGAAAAACAAGCCGAACGTGCTGGAAAGCAAGACTTAGAAGTCGACCTACCCAAGAAAGGCAAAAGGGAGTTCTCTGCACCAACAGAGGAGCTCGAGCTTGTTCCTTTACTTAGTCCTGAGAAACAAGTAAGCATAGGAACCAAGCTGGGGGCTAGTGAGAGGGAAGAACTGATCAACTTCCTCAGGTCCAACTCGGATGTTTTTGCATGGTCCCACGAGAACATGCTTGACATAGACCCAATGATCATGGTGCATCGCCTCAACATAGATCCATCATTCCGACCTGTAAAGCAAAAGAGAAGACCTGTAAATAAGGAGAGAAGTGATGTAATTGTTGAGGAAGTAAACAAACTTTTAAAAGCTCAATATATAAGAGAAATTCTATATCTCGAGTGGCTCTCTAATGTTGTATTAGTGAAAAAATCCAACGGGAAGTGGAGAATGTGCGTAGACTTTACAAATTCAAATAAGGCATGCCCAAAAGACTGCTTCCCACTATCGAGGATCGACCAGCTTGTAAACACAACAACCGAGCACGGGCTGTTCATCTTCATGGATGCCTACTCCGGATACAACCAAATCAAAATGCATGTCCCAGATCAAGATCATACTGCATTCATAACAGACTTAGGTCTGTATTGCTATAAGGTTTGCCCTTCGGCTTGAAGAATGCGGGAGCGACCTACCAAAAAATGGTGAATAAAATGTTCGCCAAGCAGATCGGTCGGAATATGGAAGTGTATGTGGACGACATGCTTGTCAAGAGCAAGTAGTCAAAGTCGCATCTTTCCGATTTAATCGAAGCCTTCGGAGTGTTACGAAAGTATCAAATGAAGCTTAATCCAGCCAAGTGTGCCTTTGGAGTCTCCTCAGGTATGTTCCTTGGCTTCATGGTAAATAACCGTGGGATCGAAGCTAACCCAGAGAAGATAAAAGTCGTGCTCGAGATGGAAGCACCCAAAACTCTTAAGCAGCTTCAATGCCTCAATGGAAGGATTGCAGCCCTAAATAGATTCGTCTCGAGATCAACTGATAAGTGCCTTCCTTTCTTCAAAGTCTTGAGAAAGAAGGGACCATTTGAATGGACGAATGAGTGCGAGCAAGCCCTGGATCAATTGAAGACCTGTCTCTGCTCGGCACCACTGCTCGCCAAGCCTCTGCCGGGAGACAAGCTCCACTTGTATCTGGCGGTATCCGACAGTGCCGTTAGCTTGGCCCTAGTTAAGAAGAAGGGAGTGCACCAAATTCCAGTTTACTACACGAGTAAGGCCATGATTGAGGCCGAGACCAGGTACCCACAAATGGAAAAGCTGGCTCTCGCCTTGGTCACTTCGGCCCGAAAACTTAGGCCGTATTTCCAAGCACACCCCATCGTGGTGCTTACCAACTTACCCCTGAAAAACATCTTCCACAAGCTAGAAACATCAGGACGCCTGATGAAGTGGGCAATGGAGTTGAGCGAGTACGATATCCAATTCGGGCCTAGAACTGCGTTAAAGGGACAAGCAGTTGTAGACTTCATCGCAGAGCTCACCCTGCCATCTTTGCCCGCCGACTCCGACCTCCTGTGGACGATCTACGTAGATGGATCTTCTAACGAGAAAGGGTGTGGAGCGGGAATACTCTTGCTTGCACCAGATGGCATGCGATTCAAGTATGCCCTACGTTTCAACTTCTAGACTTCAAACAACAAGGCCGAGTATGAAGCGCTTCTGGCAGGACTCCGTGTTGCCAAAGGTCTGGGGGCCACCCATATTAAGGTCTTCAACGACTCCCAATTGGTGGTAAATCAAATCAAAGAGGAGTATCAAACAAAAGACTCCCGGATGGATAAGTACTTAAGTAAAGTTAGATCGTACCTCGCCTAGTTTAAAACTTACGAGGTAAGTCAAGTTCCGAGATCTGAGAATTCAAATGCAGATGCCCTGGCCAAATTGGCATCAGCATACGAGACCAACCTAGCAAAATCGGTCCCAGTCGAAATCTTGGATAACCCGTCAATTTTGGAACCGGACATGATGGACGTTGACATACCAGCACCCACATGGATGGATCCAATTGTGGAGTTCATTAAAGGAAACCCACCGCAAGACTCAAAAGAGCACAAGAAGATGGCGCGGAGAGCGGCTCGGTTCATACTCCGAGATGGAGCACTGTACCGACGAGGCTTCTCCCTGCCTGTCCTCAAGTGCGTAACTCCGGAAGAACGGAGTTACATCCTCAGAGAAGTTCATGAGTGTGTGGTAATCATTCCGGAGCCAGGTCATGGTCAGCTAAGGTAGTTCGGAAGGGGTATTATTGGCCCACCGTCGACCAAGATGCCAAGCAGTTTGTGAAAACTTGCGACAATTGCCAGCGCTTCGCAAACATTATCCATCAGCCTCCCGAACTGCTTACCCCCATCTCGGCCCCATGACCATTCGCACAGTGGGGAGTGGACATCATAGGTCCTTTTCCCCAGGGCAAAAGACAAACCAAGTTCGCAGTTGTCGCCGTGGACTACTTCACCAAGTGGGCCGATGGCGAGGCGCTCACCCACATCACAGAGTCCAGGGTCACGTCGTTCATTTGGATAAACATTGTATGCCATTTTGGTATACCGAACGTTGTCGTGACAGACAATGCGAAGCAGTTCGATAACGCAAAGTTCAAGGACTTTTGCAGGAAACTGAATATAAGCCATCTCAGTTCGTCCCTTGCCCATCCAAAGGCTAATGGGCAAGTCGAAGCAATAAACAAGATCATTAAGCGTGGACTTAAACTGAGGTTGGATTCAAGGAAAGGTAGATGGGCCGAGGAGCTACCCGAAGGGCTGTGGTCGTATCGAACCACCCCAAGAGAGTCAACCGGCGAAACTTCGTTCTCACTGGCCTTCGGCTCTGAAGCTGTTGTTCTAGTTGAGATCGACATGCCGACAGACAGGGTAGAGTAGTACGAACCAGTGAGAAACGAGGAAGAACTGCTCTTCAACCTTGACTTGCTATAAGAGAAGAGGGAAATGACTCAGCTGCGCTTCGTAGAGTATCAGAATAAAATGGCCAGACATTATAACGCCCGAGTTCAACCTCGGAGTTTTCAGGTCGGACATTTGGTTTTAAGGAAGATTCAGAGACACGTGGACATCCTTGACCCAAGTTGGGAGGGGCCGTTTAAAGTTAATAGCATCGTCCGACCAGGAAAGTACATACTGGCCGATCTGGAAGGAAACGTGCTTGTGCATCCATGGAACGTAGAGCACCTAAAGCGCTATTACCCTTGAAATGTCAAAATGGTCCCGAAGCTGGACTTGTAAAAATTTTCAAGAGGAGGAAGCTTTAATAAAACGGAGGAGTTATCTAACTTCATTACTCCAAAGTTCGATCAAAAATTAAATGCGGGCCAAGGACTCCCATAGGGCCTAAAACTGACAAGGTAATTGTCGCCAAGAGTAAAATCTTACGAAATTCAACCCTCTGAGCCTACGGGTTCGAGGTGCGATGTGAATATTAACTTGAACTTAAAATTCAATCCTTGGAACGTCAAAGTTAAAAATGCGATGTGGGAAGTTCAAGTAAATTTCAATATCATCCTTTGGGCTTCCGAGTTCGAGGAGAAATATTAAAGACCAATAAAGGAAACTCTCAAATTCGAACCTCCTTTAAAACAAATGTAAGTGAAAGGTGCAATGTGAAAAAGTTCCTCCCAAACTCTGTCCTTTAAACATTACAAGTTAGAGGTGCGAGGTAAAACTGTTCGTAAGTAATCGATTCTACGAAAGTGAGTTTAAAAGCTCAAGGGAATAGTAAGAGCTGAATGGAAATGGAGAAATGAAGATTTCATTAATAAAAGGACAGAGCCAAGGCTTGTATACCTTTTAGCTCTGCCCAAAGACTTGTACAAAAAAGAAAATATAATAATTGCAAAAAAGGAAGGGAGAAGAAGCATCAGCTACTCCCGAGATGAAAGGACAGCTCACCCTGGGAACCCAGAAGGTTTGACATCCTGCGACCCGCCCTGCTGCAAAGGGACTTCCTCTTGAGTGGTGCCGACCTCGACCTGCTCCTGACTAGGAGCATCTTCCTCTTCCAGATCGGAATAGTCAGAGTCCAACTCTCTGACGTACTTCTCCATCAGCGACTGGGGGCCTGGAGTGCTGTTAGGCCTAGAGGCCCATTTTTCAGCATACTTCTTCTTCAGATCGCTAAGGTTGATATGAAGATGAGACATGTCGGCAGCAATGCCCTTCATCAAGAATTTGAAGCCCGCGTCACTGAAGTTCTTGGTGAACCTATCAAAGTCTGGGTGTTGCCTGAACGCTGCTTCCAAGAGAGCTCCGTTGGTGAGGCGTTACTTCTCCTCATTGAGCTCGGTGGTAAGGCGGCCTATCAAAGCGTCATTCTCCTCAAGGATTTGAACCATGTCATCCTTCTCCTTCAGGAGCTGGAACTTCTCCTTCTCCAACCCCTTTGTGATGGCATGAGCAGCTCGAAGGTGGGCCTTGTGCTTTTTTCCTTCTCTTTTCAGCAGTTGACCATTGGCCTACACCTCGGCCTTCAAAGTCTCCACTTCGGAGCGAGCTTTCAGTAGCTCGCCATTCATTGTGGTGGCAGCCTCCAAGGCAGCAGAGGAATTCACACTCTCCCTAGCTGCCAAGATCTCCCTTCCATCCAGCTCGGCCTTCTTCATAACTGCCGAGTGAATGGAAGCAATGAACGCCTGTGAAGATAAAACACACAAGGGTTAGACCGAGCTACGAGTTGCGAAAAGAAAAGCAAGTTCGGAAGCAAATCTTACCTCAGCGGCGTGGTCAATGGACTGTTGCAGTACGGACCCATGGTCACTTACGAACTTGGACGCCCTTCTAAGGCAGCAGTCCAAGCATGCAGCCGAGATGCGGGACACTTGGTCCTTTACCCCGGAGCTCGACGGTTCCATTCTGAACCGCATCTTCACGTCGGATGTCCCCCTATCCGAGCTTCAGGGTCGTCCACCAAGTCAGCATGACTCGTAGGTAGGGGCCCACGAGGTCCAACCTCTGAGGAGGAGGTGGTTTTCTTCTTCTTCTTTCTCCTCTTCAGAGGAGTGTCTTCTCTCACCTCGCACAAAGGAGACATGTCCAGCGCCTCGGACTCATTCCTCGAATGCTTTTCTCTGGAACACTCCTCGACAGAGTCCAACTCGATCATCGGAGTTGGGGCTTCAACAGAGGGCCCAACTTTGTCTTGAGCCGCAGGTTGAGCGACAGCGGGAGTTGCTGGCTCTGTGCTCTGAATAGTCTTGAGGGCGTGAGCACGACCCTTAGACTTGCGCTTCACCTACAAAATAAACAAGCAAAAAGTTAGAAACCAAAATTAAAGGAATGGAAAGCAAGGTCAAGCTCGGCTTACCGAGCTTAGAGTTCGGTCTTGAGGCTTCGACAGGGCGTAATAAGGGGTTGTAATCTAACAACCCGGATTCGAGAAGCAGCTTGTCAGTCATCAAGGTTCCGATCTTCCTACCCCTTGGAAAGTGATCCTTATAATACTTAAGGGTATTGAAGGAGGCTCGAGTGAGCTCGGGAATTGGTTTGATCAACACTATGCAAGACAGAAGAGAATTAAAAATAGGTATGAGAAGCAAAGAAGCTATAACGTATAAAGCAACAAAAATAATTGTAATGACCTCGTACCTAAATTCCCGAACCTAACGGGAACGTCAAAGAAGGGACGACCAAACTCGTTCTTTGCCAGCCACTCTCCAGAGGCAAAGAACCACTTCCCCATCCATCCTTTGATGGAGGTCAGCCCTTTGACTGTACCACCCGCGCCCTTCCTTGCGCACATGTAGTACCGACATGGCTTCTTAGCTATCCTTTTAGCTTCAAAGCACCCTAGAAGCTGTTCAACATCTAACAGATCGACTTCGTCCTCTTCTCGAGCTCGTAGCCAAAAAAGGATGGCCAAAGCAAAAATGACACTCCATCCATTGGGGGCCACTTGAGCAGGAGCCAGTCCAGTTCGGTTTAAGAACTCTTTGGCAAAAGGGTGAAGGGGGAGTCTGAGGCCGTACTCAAACATCTTTAAGTAAAGAGTGACCCATCCCTCTGTAGGATTGTCAGCTCTTTCCCCTTCCTCCGGAATTCTAAAGATGATGTCATCCGGAATACTAAACCCCTTATGGAGGGCTCCAAGATAGTGCTCAGGCATTTTCGAAGGGTATTCCAAACCCTGGCCCGAGGTGGAAGTGTCGCTATATTCCCCATCATCAGAAAACCTAAAGTTCTCTACCTCTTCCAATTCGGACTCTAACCTACGAGCTAAATCCTCCCAGAGTCACTTGGCTGAGGGGGCGAACTGCTTATAGTCCGACATGCGCTACCTAGGCGAACTACTGGAGGGGGAGGACATGAAAACCACCATATTCGAAATAAAGAGTAAAACGAGAATGACTGACCTACGAGGGTTCGAGCTGATTTCAGATCGAACTCCAAAAATTCAGGGAGCGTAAGGTCTGACCTGGAGTCTCGGAACTATTTATAGCTAATCGGAAAAGCCTCTACGCCGTACAGTGTAATGAACGAGTGGCTAGGATCATCTCGAAATTCGTAACGACGAAATACTCGAGTGCTCCGACAGCCTGGCAGATCGGAACATCTTCCACAACGGTCATATTTTCTTTACAAATTAGAAGTCGCCACGTGTCCTAAATTGAATTAGGTAACTTCTCTGCCAAATCGAGATCGAACCTGACAGAGAGGGGGCCAATGTTTGGGGATAAAAATACCGTGGACACGTGGAGGACGCTTATTGGTGTTTAAAAATAAAAGAAGTATTCCAGGTCCACCTCGAACCTGCCGAGGAGACCGGATTTGCCCGTAAACAAGGCTAAGTGTAAAAAGCCCCGGTTCAACCTGGACGAGTTCGATATGCTCAAACCCGACAGGTTCGTCATAAAAAAGACAAAGGTAACCGCAGGTTGTGAGTACTATCGGACCCACCATCTATATATAGAGGGCCTCATTTCACGACTCAGGTATCGAATCTCACCTCGAACTTAATATTGAGTCTGACCTATACTGACTTGATTGTCGGAGAGTTTGCCCTCTTGTGCAGGTTCATTCCACGGTGCAAGTTGAGTAAAAGACCGGGTTCGAGCTCGGTTCGTGAGCACCGTTGTGCGATTCTTTGCATAAACATACAACATGGGGAAAAAATAAAAGGTAAAGCGTGAGCTAAATAAAAGAAAAGAAAAATAAAACAAAAAAATTTTGGTTTTGGGAAGCCATGGGTAGTGGGCACAGTGAGAAAACAATAGTACTTTGATTTTTCTGTGTTTGATTATGAGAGCAGTGCTCCATATTTATACAACAAAATCTCTTTGAATTAGGATGATAAAATATCTATAACAGAAACAAATACTATAGATGGCAACAACTAAACAGATAGCAACGATTACTCGCTAAATTTGTTGAAGAAAGATTATGCAGATTACTCAATAAGATTGTTGAAGGAAGATTCTATATTGAACGAGGTGGCGTTATACGTTTCACGTTTATCCTTGACACCCCCCCTCAAACGAGAGGTGAGGTCAACAAGCTCGAGTTTGGAGAGGTCAACAAGCCCGAGTTTGGAGAGCAAAAGACAAAGCTGCGAGTGAGTGAGAGGTTTCGTAAGACAGGCGGCTAGCTGACCTGTAGAACGGACATAACGAACCTCAAGGGACCCACGAAGCACTTGATCTCGAACAAAGTGCACGTCAATCTCTATGTGTTTAGTACGGCATGGAACACCGGATTGGCAGCCAAAGCTCTAACACTTAAATTATCGCACCATAGGATAGGAGTAGTAGGTGAAGGCACACCAATTTCACTTAGTAATTGGCAAAGCCAAATAATCTCTACTGAGGCATGAGCAAGGGCTCGGTACTTTGACTCCATGCAAGAACGAGCGACCGCTGTCTACTTTTTTTGGAAGACCAAGATACAAAAGTATGTCCAAGAAACACACAGTAGACTGCAACATATTTTCGATCATCAATATTCGATGCCCAATCGACATCTGAATAAGCTGAGATGGATAATAGGTCACTGGGTTGAATCAACTGTCTCATATTCTTAGTGCCACAAAGATATTGAAGCACACGTTTCACAGCCTACCAATGGACATTTTAAGAACTTGATGAGATGATTAACAATATAGGAAATGTTTGACCGAGTATTAGTTAAGTACTGTAAGGCACCAATAGTGCTACGATACACAAACAAATCTCCAATGGATGACCATCTGAGATATGAGATAGAAATTTGTTTGCCAATTACTGACAGAGATGGTGCAAGTTTCAAATTGGGTAAACCTATTTGTGAAGCAAGTCATCGACATACTTGGACTGACTTAAAACAACTCCAGAGGTTGTGGAAGTAACTTGAATACCCAAAAATAATTTAACAATCCAAGATCCTTCAATGCAAATTTAGAGTCCAAAGTAGTAATCGAGCGTGTAATTAAGGAAGAATCATTGTCAGTCACAATCACATCATCAACATACACAAGTAAGAGAACCAGAGAAATACCATGCCAATAAACAAACAAAGAACTGTCAGATTTGGAATTAACAAAACCCCACGAGAGCAAAGTAGATTTAGCATTCCATTCCATGCTTGCGATGCTTGTTTCAGTCTATAAATTGCTTTATCGTGTTTACACACAAAGTCTAGAAATTTAGGATCCACATGACCCGGTAGCTATGTTGCATGTATACATCTTCACCAAATGTACCATTGAAAAAAGCATTGTTAAAGTCCAATTCATGGAGAACCCAACCACTCGACACCGCCAGTGTACGAACTATGTGAATAGTTGATGCCTTAACTACCAGACTGAATATCTCAAACAAATCAATGCCTATATTCTGATGAAACCTCTTTGCGACCAAACGCGCTTTATAGCGCTGAATCGAACCATCAGAGTTTCGTTTAATACGAAGAATTCACTTGTTCCCAACAACATTCATGGAAGGGGAGAACGAAACAAGATGCCAGGTACAGTTCTTTACCAATGCATCAAACTCAAGATCCATGGCGTCCTTCCACTGTGGTGTAGCCAAGGTATCCTACAGTCGAGTAGGCTTTCTAAGCAACCAATCTGTAGCAGTGGTAGAGACCCATGCTTTTGGCTTAAACACCCCCGCCTTGGCTCTTGTAATCATATGGTGAGTGTTCTATACAGGGGTCGATACATGTTGGGAAGTAGGTTGGGACAACTCAAGTGTGGAAGAACCAATTGGAGAATAAAAGGAAGATTGATTTTGGGATAGCGTAGGAGAAGTTCGTTCAAAAGGACGTGAGATGTCTGCTGGTGGGGAAGCTACATGAGGAGATAAATTTAAGCTAGGTGAGGTGGGTGGTTGTGGAGATGACACATGAAGAGACAAATTTTGAGTTGGGCTATGTATCGTGGAGAGGACAAGACATGGGGTTGGTATAATGGGCTGGTCATGTGCCAACATAGTGGAGTAAGTAGGTAATTGGTGAGGAATCAAGTTGGGAAACCATGTAGCAAGTGAAGGAGCTTGTGTAACCGAATGAAAGCCAGTGACAGAGGCCCCAAATCCAGTCGCAAAAGGAAATTCATCCTCGTTGAAACGGACATGCCGGGAGATAAAATTCTACCAGATAATTGAGACATTTATGGCCTTTGTGAACCGGGCTTGGACCAAGATACACACATTTTTCATAATGGAATTGAAATTTATGCACATGATAGGGACATAGACATGGATAGAAGAACAGCCAAACGTCTTAAGACCAGAAAAATTGAACCTTGTATTAAGCAGTAACTCCATAGGAGATTTACCATGTATCACTGTAGATGGAAGGCCATTAATGAGCAGCATAGAGGTAAAAAATGCATCCCACCAGTAGCGTAATGACATGGAAGCTTGGGCAAGCAATGTAAGACCGGTCACAACAGTTTGATGATGTCTTCGCTTTGCCCAACCATTCTGTGTAAATGTAAAAGGACAAGAAAACTGAGAAGTAATACCAAATTGATAACATAATTGATGAATGCGTTTGTATTCTCCATCATTATCTGATTGTAGCACTTTAATTGAACTATTAAATTGGGTCTTTACTAAATCAACAAAATGATTAAACGCGGCAAGGGTATCACTCTTCAATTTAAGAGGATAAATCCAAGAAAATCAACTAAAATCATCATGAAAGTGAACATAGTACCGATACCCGTCAACTGATTCAAGCGGAGCGGGACCTTATAGGTCCGTGTGAACCAAATCACATGGGGTAGTAGCATGAGAATTTGAATTGGCAAGCGGAAGAGCATGAGATTTACCAAACTGAAATGCTTCAGAAAATTTGAAAATATCATTCACTTTCACCAGTATAAGACAAATTTTAACTAATAAATCAAGAACTTTGGAAGATGGGTGTCCAAGTCTTCGATGCCACGTAACTTTAGACACCACAACATTTACACTAGGAGCAAAATTAGAAAGAACACAAATAGAGTGAGAAATTGTATCATTAGCTGACTCCAAGCAACTCGTAGTGTGACTTGAAGCACTATTAGTAATTGCACCTCCCGTGTCAAGTTGGTAAAGCTCATCTTTAAGAGACCCTTCAGCATCACCTTGCTCGAATGAATGTCCTTTACAAGACAGAAATCAGCATGAAATTCCAAACACACATTATTATCTCAACCAAGTTTTGACACACTTGCAAGATTTTTAGTAATGTCAGGCACACAAAGTACATTCTCAAGATTAAGCAAAGCATGATCAGAGGCTAAATAAGATTTACCAACATGAGAAATCATCAATTTATTTCCATTACCGACCGTCACTTTTTCTGTACCTCCATACTCCGAAGGATGTATAATATTGTGATAGTCCGCTATCACATGATTTGAGGCACCATTGTCAACATACCAATTTGGATCTAGGACGGTTTCAGAATTTGCCACAAAAGGATTGATGTTCTGTGTTGTGAGAAAGGCATGAGGAGCTAGACTTGGATTATTTCCCCCATTTTTGTGCATATGAACCATTGGGATTTCCAGTCTTTCCTTGATTCGAATTAGACCCTAAAAACGGTTTATCAAACTAGTGATGACAAGTTAATGCTGAGTGCCTTACCTTTCCACAAACCTAACAAATGAGACGATTGTTGTTGTTCCAACGACCTTTGCCACAACTTCGGCCTCCACCACCCCTTTGATTATTATTAGAATGTTGGGTCTGCCGACTATTGTTAACTTGGGTGTTGTTAAAGTAAGCCTGTCGTTGTCCACCATGAACATTATTTTTGCTATTTGCGATATTCACTGAGGCTAAATTAAATGACACGACACTTTTTTGGGTGTTCTGGAGTTCCAATATTTTTTCAAAGACAAGTAACTCTGCCTGCATTTCAAACCATGTAATTCCTGTGCTTCCTTGAATCATAGCAACAACTGGTTTGTACTCTTCATCTAATCCTAGTAAAACTTGAGAAATTAGTGAATGAGTAGAGGCAGGACTACCTGCTTGACCCAAATTGACGACATGAGACTTCATCACACGCAAATAATCAACCATTTTGAGGGAACTTTTATGAGTTTGTTGAAATACCTGACGAAGATAGTCTTCCTTTGCTCGAGATTGAACTCCAAATAGCTCTTGAATGGCTGTCCAAAGATCACTAGCATTCTCGTATCCCATCACTTGAGTCGCCACCTCAGGGGTCATAGAATTTTAAGGCCAAGTTGATCTATGGTCATCCAGAACTCAGTATAGTGGCCTTATCGTTGCTGACATAGTAGTTGCAGAGTGTGACGCTTCTGTCACTATTGCTTCTGAGCTTGACACTACAGTCACCATTCCAGCAGAGGTAAGCGTATTTGTTGCCTGTTCAATGAACCTATGAAGGCATGGTTTTTCACCAGATAAGTGTCCCCCCAACTTATAGCTGTGTAGAATGGGTAACACAAGATTTTTCCAGAGAAGATAGTTGCTTCGATCCAACTTTATGGTGGTTATCTGGTTGAGCAATTGATTGAAGGGAGGAGTGCTGAAAGTTTGATTCGCAGAGGACGCATTGTTGGATAACGGGGGCGTTGGCCATGGTAGCTCTGATACCAAGTGAGAAAACAATAGTAAAGAAAATCTATTTTCTAGCTTTGATTTTTCTGTGTTTCATTATGAGAGTAGTGCTCCATATTTTTACAACAAAATCCTTTTGAAGTAGGATGATAAAATATCTATAACAGAAACAAATACTATACATGGCAACAACTAAATAGATAGCAATGATTATTCAGTAAATTTGTTGAAGAAGGATTCTATAGATTACTCAGTAAGTTTGTTGAAGGAAGATTCTGTAGTGGACGAGGTGGCGTTGTTATGATTAACAAAACTGTACGTTTCACGTTTATCCTTGACAGGCACGTGTGATGGTGTGGACAAGTGGCTTAAGGGAAGAAAGGAAAGAAAAAGAAAAGAAAAGAAAAGAAAAGAGAGAAAAAAGAAAGAGAAGAAAGGGTTTGAGAAGAAAACAGAGAGGAAAGAGTGGTGGCTGTGAAGATGGATATCTCCATGTTGCTGAAATGGGGAAGAAGAAGAAGCTTTGTGACCTAGAACTGGAATTTGGAACTTGAAACTTGGTAAGTTTTTGAAACTCCATGGAGTTATGAAGTGGGTTTTCTTTCTCTACTAAATTATCGATTTTTGTGAGTTTTATGTTCATTCATTTTCACGACCTCTCATGGACATGGTTGATAACGAAGAGTAATTTTGTGGTAATTGATTGTACTAAGAAAATAAGATTTACTTTGTGGGTTTACGTCAAAATATGAAGTTCTTTGGGAAATTGGTGACATTCTAGGTTGATTCAAGAATTGAATTTATGGTTCAGTAAGCTATGAGTTTGAACTAGGCTCAAAAGAAAAGAAGTAAGATGAGAAATAGAATCTTAAGAGGATTTGCGTTGGGTAGAAGAATTTGCAGCAAAAAAAGGGAAAATGAAATTTCAGGAAGGAAGAAGATGATGGATAAGAAAGGAGAGACTGAGGTCCCCATTGAAATGATATGGTTTTTGTGAATAATAAATAATAAAAGAATTACTCATTGGTTAAAATAAAAAGGGCAATCATGTTGGAAGTTGAAAGGAAAAAAAATTGTTGGGCTCTGAGTCCCACATGTAAGGTAATACGAGAGAGAAGTGAGTTTTTAATGGAGAAAGAGAATAATTTGTGTTAGGGTTGACTTGATGCAAAAATGTGACTTGGTAAGCCTGTTTGACTATAAAAACGAACCCTTTTCAATCATTATTAACTAAAAATACTTATATATTCTTAAATTAGAACCTGCATAGAACATTTCTGGATAATTTGTAATATATCATACTTTGAGAAAAATGTGAGAAAAATGTAGTCAAAGTTGGAAAAAATCACAATTTTTTGTTTTGCAAGAATTGCACCTGGTGCAATTTGGCATGTCAACCCTCCAAAACGTCCGTTTCACTTGATGAAGGGCAAGGGAGTCAATTCATATATGTTTAAATGAAGCAAAATCGTGCCGTCCAAGTCAAGGAGAGTTTGTTTGAAGAATCTCAACTAATTCCCTTCTATATTGGTGGAAGTTCAACCTCTTTGAAGACGAGCCTCCCCCAGCAACAAACCATCTCATATGATTTGATATAATTTGATTTATTTTACTATTGGTTTCCTTTTGTATTGGGTATCCAATTATGATTTAGATATAATTTAGGATATGGTTTAGAATTCAAATTCCTTGATTTAGGAATCTAAATTTATTTGATTAAGATATTACTTGTTTTAGTTATCTTCATCCTATTATAAATGGATGGGTAGGGTAATTTGAGGATTTTGAATCAATAAAATTGTTTTGGTTATTTTGCCTATTTTCTCTCCACCAAAATTTCTCACCATCCCTTTCCATCTCATTTTCATCCTCATTTGCTTCATTCTTAGCTTTATTTTTCGTTCATTAGCTATAGATTTCGTTGGAGTTAGGTTCTAGTTGTTATTTCCTTGTATTTTCAATTTCTACTCGTTGTTTTACCTTTCTTCTTTCTTTTATTCTTCATCTACTCTATTCATTTAAAATTCTCAAGTAAGTTTACACTCCCTTCAAGCTTGAAAGAGAAGAAGGCTAAGCTAGAACTCCTGTACGTCATTATTATTCGTTTTAATTCAATTGAAATTACTTCTCCTATGTTTTGTGCGTTTTTCCCTTTAATTATACACTAATTTATTTTTCAACCTCTCTATGGAATGCCTTAGCCAAAATGATTTGATTTCGACATGCTCGGAAATTTGCCAAGATTGCAGCTGGCGCATAGTTGGGTTGGTTTCTAAAAATTTATCTTTACGTCTTTTTTTCATTTGGACACTGGGACATTGATTTATGCACCAAAGCCCAATTCTAAGAAGATTAGATTAGGTAAAATAATAGGAAATAAATATGAGATGTGACTTACACATAAGCGCATAAAACACAGTTCTAGACATGGACCCTCTGACCCATAAGTGAAAATGAGATGATAAATACATTCTAGGATTGTAATCACATATAGAAATATGATTTTAGGTTACATTAGGTTCTGCATCAACCAAAAGCGGTTCATGAAAGAGTAGAACTCACATTCTCAAGTATAGCCAGATTGTGGCTGGTGCAATTTTCCCAAATATGTATCTTCCATATTTTTCATCAAACCTAAGATAAGAAGCAGAGAGGTTGTGTTTTATAAAATTGTTTGATATTTGCAATCCCGAACAACAACATTTGTCACCATTTTCTTTATAAACCACAATTGCATTTTTGAACTACTTCATTTCATAAATTGGTTTTGAAAGCATAAGTCCCCGAGGATTCGACCTTGGATTACTTCCAAGTATTACTTGTGACCGTGTACGCTTGCACGAATTCCTTATCTTTTAAAGGTAAAGAAAGTTCCAACAAGTTGTTTAATGTATAATTGGTTTTATTTGAAGATATTGTGGTTTAAGTTTGAATTAAATTAATGTTAGAAATAATTAAATGTTGAATTAATTTAGATGGGATCATATTTCAAGTCAGACATAAATTGGAGCCGCGAACAACCTAGTTTGAGAGATTTCTGAGTGGTTACTTTGTGAAATGTTTTTAAGATATCTATTATTATGGAATTTCAATAAATTATATATTATATATAATTTAGAATGAAAGTAATTATGTTCCTTTAGAATTTTAGAAATGTGTTATGATTTAGAGACATATTTTATGATTCTAGATAAATATATGAGAAAGTTACGAAATGTATTTAGAAATAAATTTTAGAAATGATTTGAGAAAGTTAGAAAAATTCTTAGAAAGAAGAAAAGAACACTTTTAAAATGGTTTATGATATTGAGAATTTTATGTAGAAAGTAGTCTTTAAACCACCATGTTGTATCCAGGTGATTACCCGTATGCTATATGAATACTTTGCGCCAGTAGGTCAAAATAGAATATAGGTATATGTGTGGTGTTAAGTTTTTCCTAGCTTGTTTCATCTTTGAAGAAGAATGTTTTACATGTTTTTATAATGTGCTTTTAGAGCAAATCGAGAAGTTAGTGTAACTAGGTCGCATCGGACGCAAGGGAATGATGGGTTGATTAAAGCCAAATTCGGATTCCAAATCCTGGTCTAAGTCCTAGGCTTGGAAGCGTTATTTATTGGTTGTTCTGAAAGTAATATTATAAGTTCATTATGAGAAAGTTTATTGAGTTTTTAGTTGTTCAACTATATGTATTATTTTTCCAAATTTTAGAAATTTATCATTTTTTTATTTTTCTTTTTAATTTTGTTATTTTCCTTAAAAAGACTATGGGTCTTGGCCAATAAATAGGCGTGTACCCCCTCATGTTTTAGACATCTTGGAATTATTATTGAATAGAAAATTGAGAGTTTTCTCACCCCTT
>NW_019104606.1:0-27657 GCF_001995035.1 Momordica charantia
TACAAAACCCCAAAACCCCAGAAGCCTGAACCTCAAACCCCAAAACCCAAAACCCCAAACCCTAAAACCTAAAAACTCTAAATCATAAACCCTAATTAACATAACTATTATTTTACTTACAAGAAAAACTACATCATGCTTCATGTAACACTTATCATAATACGATGGATGGTCATGCTTTAACCTATGGTGGGATTTTAATCCATATGACATACTTTATCCATCATACATTTAGTTAAACATTCATTCATAACACATAATAATTAATTAGCTGAATTGGAGCGAATTTTGGCATCCTAAGAAAGCAAAATTAAAAAAATAAAAATAAAAAATGCCCGAAATAGCTCGAACGCCTTGGAACAACCAATGAAAGTTTCACGATGCTGCTGCAGCATACTTTAGCACACACGACACCATGGCGCTTCGTCGTCTTCTTCGTTTTTTTCTGGAAAAAAAACGTCTAATTCGTCGCCACGAACACCTTTCGATCGACCCGGACTTACAAACTCGATACATAAACAAATGCCCAAAACAAGGGGCCCTTACATGATTAAAATCAAGCAAAATTGCAATTCTAAATGCCAAAATTCGAAAACGCCCAATTTGCAAACCCACATTCATAATGCATTGAAAACCCCACCAAAAGATGTGTAAATTTTAACAGAAAATTCTGAACGAAAAACTGCGCTCTTATACCAATTGAAAGGATGTGAATCCCAGAGTAGAAGCAGTAGAATGTGTTCTTGAATTTCTTTTGAAATTTAAAACACAGAAAAAATATAAAACAGAGAAGAATGTTGGATTTTACCTTTGAAGACTCTTCTTCGTGTAGACCAATGAGAGAACACCACTTGATCTTACCCTTTAAGCTGGTCGTTTAGAGAACACCTGGGAACCAACCTGGGAGTTGAATTAGTCAATATTTTATAAAAGCATACAATAATGTTTTAGCTTATTAAATCGTTTCATAAACTAAAAACATTAGTGTAAAACTATCCAATACAAACAAGTTGTATTGGCAAATGACTTTATTCATCATTGATATATGAACAAGATAACACCATCAATTTTAAAATTACTTTTTAAAAGTATATATATTTTTTTCAAAGATTTTAAAAAATAAATTAACAAAGCTTTCTTGTATTCAAAATTTTCACCTCTTTCAATTTTATGAATTCATCGAATTAGTTTCAAATTAATTTTATTTCTTTAAATATTATTTAACTAGTAAAGCACAATAACTTTTAGAATTTCATTATTAGTTATAATTAAAGATAAAATTATAATATTTTATAATTAATTTAGGAATAAATCAAAAAAATTTATATTCAAACCTTTCGCCTTCTTTTTATTGTTAATCTTATAAATGTATTAAAATTATTAATTTCGATGTGTATTTCTATTTCTATTTTAAATTTTATTTAATTATTAAATGTAAAAAAATGAAATATCATAAATTTTAAAAGTCAATATTTTGAATAAATAACATGTTTATTTGGTAATGATAATTTGATGAATGTATCTAATTATTAGTTTCAATATATTTGTATATTTCTATTTTTTAAAATATTGTTTAACTATTAAAACACTATAAATTTTTGAATTCCATTATTATTTATAATTAGAGATAAAGTCGTACATTTTAAAATTAAATTTTAGAAATAAATTGATATAAATTTTATATTCGAACATTCCACTCATTGTTAATTTCATGAATGTACTTAAATTATTAGTTTTGATGTGTATTTATACTTTTATTTTAAATTTTATTTAATTATTAAAATTGAAAAAAATGAAAAATCATAAACTACTATTTTGAATGAATAACACAGAATGATTTATTTGGTTTAAAATCAAATGTGTATTGAATGAAAATAAATGGTAAAAAGTTTATTTGGGTACGTAATTTATACCTGGTATGTGAGTGAGACATGTCCCTACTACCTATGGATGTAATAGATAAGCCCACTGCAAAATATTGGTCAAAAAGAGCTTATTTTACCAGCATAACCCTTTCAATTCCATATTTCCATTGTAATAAATAAGATTCTTAATGTTGTAGAGAAAAGTTGAATATGTGCCGTTAATTTTATCGTTCATTCTAGCGAATCCAATTGGTTTAGAAAGTTATGAGATGATTCAAGTCACTAATGCTAGTTATTAAAGCTGAGTAAGCAATTAAGCAATTGGGGATGGCTATATAAAGACTACTAAATAATGTTTTTAAAGACCACAAGCATAATGTATTCAAACTAACAACCACATATTTGCTCACTATAATCACGTGACACGAAGAATTAGATCCAAAATAATGTCATAGTGTTCAAAATGTTGATGTCGATGAAAATGTCGAGGTCCCGATTTTACGGACATGTTGATGAACATGTCGATGTCGATGGATATTTCGAAAAAAATAATGGAAATTGTGAAAATTAATGAAAATTTTTTGAATTAGCAAATAAAACTTGAATTGTAGCTTAATTAGCCTATAATTGATAAGAATATGACCATTTTACTTATGAAAATGTCGATGTCAATAAAAATATCGAAAAAAGATTTTTTCATTTAATGAAGATTGATAGAAATTATTTGAATATGTAAAGTAAACTAATTTAATTGTAAACTCCTGACTACTTCTTTAGTGTTTTTCATAATAGGATTCCACATTTTTCAAACACATTTTATCATCAATCCAACTTTCCAATCAAATTTACACAATTTTCAAACACTTCAACCTCGTGATTGTGTCATTTATCCAAATTATCTACCAATGGGATTCATATGTGCTTCATATTCTACTCATTTGAGCAACTACCTTCAAAACTTTCAGTCTATGATGACCGAGGAGAACTATTATAATTTATATCAAATTTATCAAGATAGTGCACTAGATCCTCCGAGATCATCTTTTTGATATTAATTAAATTACCTATTCTACTTCATGTTTCACCACTATTTGTATATAATAATATTTATTTTTAAAAAATTCTAAGATTATTTCAATATTTATATATGTCAATATTTCACATATATTGTTCAATGGTATAAATAAGGACCAGATTGGATTAGAAGTTATCAATAAAACAAATTCCAAATCTTATTAGTTATACTTATTAAAATTCGAATGTTTCATTGAACAGACTAAGATTACAATCATCAAGGTTGTAAGAAATTATAGACTGTAGTGACATAGTAAGAAGAGGATGAAAATAAAATAACCTTAAAGAAGAAGAGGAAAAAAAAAAGACATTTCGACATGTCCACGACATAGGGAGAAAATCGACACGTCGACATGTCCATGTCTCTCGACATTTTGAACCCTTAATCTGCCAAAGCGAGCATATCTTGGTGATAATGACGGACATGTTCGATGTTCGATACCAGTTCAATCGACCATGGGCTGATATGATTCACATCCTGCATCAAATCTGGCTCACCCATGGCACTTAAGCATTAGGCTTTACTATATAATTCAAGAATAGGATAATGCTAATAATCCTACTTTAGCAATGAACCTTCAAAATAAAAGACCAATCTTTCGATACCAGTTCAATCAAGAAATGACACTTTTTTTTTGTTTGATAGTAATCAAGAAATGACAATTTAAAAGTTCTATAAGTCACACTACTTTAAGGCTAAGAAATTATGTCTAGCATTCAAGTAAAACAATTCCTTCAGCAACAACGAAAGCAAAATGCAAATGATTAGTAGTTAAATCACAATTAAAATACGAGAATAATGATGGAGGCAGTATTATTTCATCAAAAATCAAACCTGAAGCAATCTTGTTTATATAGTGAAATCCCATCTAACCTATATTATGATAAATATTTTGGGACATATTTAATAAGAAACCAAATGAAGATGAGGTAGACCGAGTAAATCCTCATAAGAGTATTATTACTCATGAGTACCTAGAAATATTTCAAGCTCACGATGAATAAATGAAACTAGATACAATCAAATCTTCAGTGTTAAAAGCAGCTTCCTTGGGTGAATAAATGCTCTGTAATGGTAGAGTCCATAGTGGATGAACTTTTAGAGAAAATTGATTGAAAAATAGAGGAGGATAATACCTGGAGAATGCGACATGGAGAATTAGACCAGTGGATAAGATCAACAATTTGAACAGAAGAAATGGTGCCCATGAACGAACTAATCCGAGAAGAATCCTCGATCTCAAATGGCATCTTGAACTTCGTACCAAAGTACCACTAAGAGCCTTATGTCTGCTCACACCAATGAGGCTTTCACACAGAACTCTAGCGTTATCGTACGTGCTTAATAATCTACTCGTACCAATGAAGTCTTCACACAGAACTCTGAAGTTTTCGCACATGCTTAATAAACCACCAAACGCCTGTCCATACGCCGTCAGTACCGCCGCTTTAATTACTGATTTCGGCCTCACTTTCTCTTTTCACCTTAAATTCCCACCTCCACTGAAACTCAAAAAACCGTTTCCACACACACTTAATGGTACATCTACTGACCACTATTAAGGCAATGTTCTTATTGTAGAAAATAAAGTTAGCATCCATGTTTGCGATCGTTTATCATAATACTAGTTTAGTGGCACAAATTAAAATGCACAAGGCTACTTCCATTCTGTAGGTAATTAGTTACAATTTTTTCCGTACTGATTATTTAGATTCAACAATTGGCAGAGTCTAAACATTACACAAAACAGGAATTGCAATTTATAGTAAAAATGTAATCAG
Organism: Momordica charantia; assembly: GCF_001995035.1. The sequence goes on from NW_019104606.1 coordinate 4,722, forward strand.
TATCCAGGAGAAGTGATATCGTATGAGAATGTCATCTATGCTTCTCCAACGTAAAATTGATCTGCCAACCTAAAATTGATAAAACCAAGGTCGGTCCTCAACATCCTACAGATACCAAAATTCAGCAAACCCAGCATAACTATTGTCCATATATGCATCCCAACCTGCTCGCTTATTGATTTTTCCTTCCAATAATAGAGTATTTGGTGACAATCGTACGACTAACTCCAAATATTTGCTTCTTCAGAAAAGATAGTACTTGTGATTTGATTTCCCGAAAGTTCATATGCACGGACACTTTTAGGAACCCAGGCCAAACCAAAAATATATATATGAGTGATTACCTGCAATATACTGCCAACCATTAGTACCCAATCAAATAGATTCATTACGTTTAACTATTCCAACTAGCAAGTCAGACACATCTAACTGGAAATTATCCTGATGCATTCTACTTGGTATTTTGGAATTTCAGCTTCGCCACATTAAAACACCGTGGGATCGGTTTACAGCTTCAAATAGCTATGGGTCTTTTTCATCAATGCTCATTGTTACTGTATTTGCATCCCAAAGCGCACACCACAAGCCACAGAACATCTATCTTGTATTGCATGTATGATTGATGTCAATTCAACAAAATTGAAGTGCCCTCGGCGTTTTCTTACTTGTATGGGGCAAATATGATTGATGAATTATGGCCGCCAAACCCGAAGGAATTAGACAATGCTGCCTTGATATCAAATCTCTCTTTCTTTGGGCCCACTAGCACTTTCATGTCCTGTATTGTAATACCATATGCAACAAAATTTAATGCTGTTTCAGGGGTGATAGATATTTGATTTTGTAATGCATGACATTTTCACCAACAGGGTCGGGATGCCAAGGGAATCACAAGTTGACCATTACGGCAACGTACCACGCCTTCGTCTGGGTTTTCAAGGTTGATATTTGGATGTATCCAGCCTGTCCGAATAGCCTAATGACAGAACACAGCAACTTATTAACTACACAAAGGTTCGTGAGAAATAAATTCAAAAAGAAAGGAGAGGACACAGACGCACATTAACACCAGGGTTTATACTCTAAAAAAGAGGAATCTTCCAAGCAACTCAACAACTTTTTTTTGGAAGTAATTATATGACACTAGTAGAAGAGAACAATTTTATGCATTACAGCTTCAGACTTAAAAAATAATGCCACACCACCATAGGTCTTCTCACCTGTATCGCTGCAACTGCTTCCACTGCACCTGCAGCTCCAAGTAGGTGGCCAATCATAGATTTTGTGGAGTTCACCCTAAGCTGGCAAATCATGAATCTTATATTAGCATATTTACATGGTAAGATGAGAAACAGCTGTACAAAATTAGAATTATCAAGCCACCTCAGGGTTATTGCCAAAACAATGAAGAAGAGCTTGATACTCTTTGAGGTCACCAGCAGGTGTTGATGTTGCATGTGCATTTATATAATTAATGTCTTCCCTTGACACTCCTGACTGAGCCAACGCCTTTTCTATGCAAAGTATGACACCAGCCCCTGAGTTATATGGAAATGAAGGCAACGGAATGTTAGTTCCAGTGATTTCCACGATAAATTGTAGGACATGTTACATGTAACACAGTCAGGATCCTTTAGTTAAAGGGGGTTACCATCAGGGCGTGGCTCTGTCATGTGAAAAGCATCACAAGTTAAACTTCCACCAAGAAATTCTGCATATATTTGTGCACCTCTTTTCTGAAAATTTGAGGTCAGATGACTGAATCAGTTAGTGAAAGAATAGCCATGAGTTCCAGAGAAATAAAACTATATATTTTTTGTTTTTAAGCAAGAAAAATAATCAAAAGACAGTTTTGAACAAATTTATAAAGTTATGGACGGGAAAAAGTGAAAGCATCCAGCATTGAGGATCAAGGTAGACCATGTTCAAGGAGCAACGAACATATCAACATACCAAGGTTCAAGAATCAAGGTACTAGCTAGTGAATGTAGTTTTAGAATGAATGGCAGAAGAAACAGAGTTAGAAACCGAAAATTAAGTGTGTGATATTAGATAGATTGAGCATACCTTTGCATGTTCTAGCTCTTCTAAAAGCAACACGCCAGCACCTTCGCCCATTACAAATCCATCCCTACTCTGCAATCATGACATAAACCACACCTTAAAATAAACAACAGACATGATCTGCTGATGAGACAAATTACAGCACAAATGTTTTTAAAAATTTTACTTTCCAATGTACAGTTTATATGACGAAAGCAACAAGCCCATAAACAATTTGAATACACAAAAATTTAAATCCCAACCCTCTTTCACTGCAAAGAGGGGTGGAGAGAGGCCATATTTCGTGAACAAAAAAGTTCACTAATGAGCTTAATTTCAACACTAACGTTTCTTTAAAATAAATCTACATTCAAAAATACAAACTCATCAAAATTTTATTACACAGACTCAATCCCTATCCTGTTCACCAGACACAATAAGGAATTAGCTATCATTTTGGAGAGCGTACATATAAGGCCGGGAGCTAGAAATAAGAAAAGTAATAATCAATGGTAAAGCGATTATTGGCAACTTTACAATGTCCCAGGGGCGTGAAGCTTTAGTAGGATCATTGTTCCTCTGTGAAAGTGCCCTGCAAGCAACAAAGCCTCCCAAGCCTGCTTCCCAACAATAGTTATGAGTAGAAGGCAATAAAACCCAATATTGTTTAAAGAAATCTCAGATGAACTGAATGGGAAAGGAAATAAATACCTATGGGTATAATTGCTGCATCTGAACCACCACAAAGCATTACATCCTGCATAAAATTTGCAGATATATGAGCATAAAAATAGCATTCCATATTAACAACAAACATCTTTTTTTTTTATATTTGTGAGTGTCTAAGCCGGTTAATGTGCACCTCAAGTAGTCTCACGGGACAACCGCTTGACTCTACTACATTTGGTTGTCAAGGAAACACGTTGGATATTAAATTCTAAGTAGGTGGCCACCATGGGGCTTGATTCTTTTTTAATTTTCTTGACCCCTTTAGACCAATAGGCCAACCCATAATGGTAACAATGGGCAAGAATTATCATTAAACTTTTTTTTTTTCCTTTTTCCATTCACACTTCATCATCATGATAGTTACAGAGATGAGGACAAATCTAGAAATCCTGAAATTTTGACAAAAGATATCAGATATGTGATTAACTTTAGTTGAATTGTCCATTAATTCAGGAGAAGAAATAACTGACAAGAAAGTAACCTCTGCTAAGCCTATCTGTGAAGAAGCACTAAAATATAAGCACTTACAGCATCACCTCTACTAATATGATCTGCTGCATTCAATATACAAAAATTGCTTGTAGCACAGGCAGTGGAAATTGAATAGTTTGGACCCATCCATCCCTGAAGCTCAATGAGAAAATAAAATGTAGAAGTTAAAGGAGTTAACAAATCAAATTTCATTAAGATTGATTGTCATATTCCAGTATCTGAATAATCAATCAGACTAACCAAGTCCATTGCAAGCATGGCAGAACCCATATTTGTGGTCGCAAAGGGTACACAGAAAGGATTCATCTTCCTATATGAAATCCGTAAAGCCTCAATTGCATCATAAAAAACCTGTCCAGCAGTTAAAACGGAAAATCAAGTGCATCAATCACTGAGTATGAATCACCTGAGTGGTGCATCCACTCATGTTGTACAGCAACTTTCCTCAGTTTTTTCTATAGAAAACATAATTTCATATGAAGTAGGAAGTCAAAAAAGAAAGACCAAGCAACCAGAGGACCAGCCTACATGAAACTGAAAAGTTTGCAATTTGATAGAATGAGGAAGAGAGAGATAAAGAGACGAAGTAATAATTTCCTTCATCACGATGCCATAATGAGGAATGCTACTTAAACTTGTTCCAAATTTCCTTTAAAGAAAGCCATAACCAAACTTGTTAAAATAATCTTTCATTTGTGTCATTGTTAAGCATCTAAATTCTCGTATCTTAACATTGTGCAGAAATCATTCAAAACCTAGCAGCTTAGTTTCAGTTTTCCCGACGTACTTCCATTTTTTGGGATGGATTTTGTCTTGGTCCTTGGAAGTTAAAAGCTACTATAAATGATATTAAACTTTAAATTCTAAACTCTAAACATTTAACTGAGGTCAAGCCACTGTTACATTAGAACAATCCAGTGCAAGGATTAATATCGTAATCTGAATAGGACACTTCCAATTTTTGGGATGGATTGTCACACTGCATGAATTTACAGTACACTCAACATAGTACATTCAAGCTCAATTAACCATTCATTCAAGGTTACCTTCATGCCACCCATTGCCGAACCAATCAACACTCCACATTTAGCTTTATTTAACTCATTCATCACATCTTCTGTAATTCCTCCGTCTGCAAGGGCTTTCTTGCCAGCAGTAAGCAAGTAAAGCATGAACTTGTCCACCCTCTTAGAAAGTTTTGGAGCAACCCATCCATCAGTTGAAAAGGATTTTATCTCTCCAGCAATTCTCTGAGAAAATTGAAAATAGAGGTGAACAGAAAGGAAAGCGGCATCTGGGAAGAGCAAGGTATATCTACCGTGGGAAATTGGGCACAATCAAATGCCTCGATCGCAGTTATGCCACTGATACCCTCGAGCAAATTATTATAGAAGATATCTGGATCGTGACCAAGTGGAGTCACCACACCCATTCCTGTGACAACTATTCGCCTTTGCCTGGTACGAAGTTTCTTTTCAATTGTTATTTCCTCGGCAGGTTGTACAGCTATGGCCATGGCCTCGCCTAAAGTTTTAAAAGACCATAGGACGTGCGCTTGCGTCAGTCATTATTCATGCCCTTTTGCATCTCAAAAACAAGAAACTTCAGAACTTCTATACTGCAATCAAGCAGCATCAGCGTAGGCAATCCAGACTTTAGAACCATATAGTTTGAATCTAATGGAATTATATCTAATGAATTCGATGATACAGATTAAATTGTGGGGGTGGGGAAGGCAATATAACAGACTTCTGAAAGCAAATAATAGTAATAACTTTGATACGAAAATTTAATCATTCGTACCCGAATGGGCATTCCTACGGTTCGGCCTGGGATTTGCAGGAACACTTTTCGATCCAGATAGTAAGTAAAATCCGCTGGCGTCAAAGAAGCGACAAGGATAAAGGACCTTGGAGCTGTAAGGCTCGTCGCAGGGCCCGAAAGAAATGTAGGAGCTCGTAAGGCCCTGCATCCTGGATCCGCAGGACGACAGAATTGCTCCACTGTGACTTTGAAAGTTTCTACTGCTGCATTTTGATAAAAACCTTCGTCTTCGAGCACATTTGTTGAGAACCTTTGAAGAACAGAGCATCGAGGGATCGGTGGACTGATTTCTTCCGCAGTTTACAGACATGCAAGCGGCCACAAGCCATGTGCAGAGAGGAGATACAGCAGCGGAGGCGGCCATGGAAAGGATGACCCAGAGGGTTAAATCCAAAACCTAGTTTGTAGGTAAAAATAGTAAGTAAAAAAACCGAGGGAAAAGTGGAAAATAACAGCTCGGAAGCGATGGTAATCTAGGCCATGGAGATTCAGAGAAGGTCAAATGGACGATAAGTGCCGTCGTAGCAGTGAATGGTTGAAGAACAAAATGTGAGCTTGTAGAGAAGATTGCGAAGAGGAAGACGAGAATACTGGAAAGGATTTGAAGAACGCATTCGATCTCTGGAAGTGTATGTCGACAGTTTTGGGCAGTCTGAGTAGACCTCGAGAGAAGGGTGCCACTGCTCTCTCTCTTTCCCCTTGTCTCGTGTTGCAACTTGCGAGGAGACAGTGGCCAAGGCTATTTACAAAAATCGACCAGCAAAACATAACCCTTCTAAAATATTCCTGGTAAATTTTTTATTTTCTTAAATGTTTAATCTTTTTATAAACCTGCATGTGAGGCCATGTTTGTAATCGTGTTCTAGAAGTCTCAATTTCATGAAAATATAAATAAAATATCTGAATATTTATCTAAAAATTAGAAAAATTAAAAATCGTAAAAAATATTTAAATTAACAAATAAATATTTTTCTATTTTTAAATTAATTAAAAATAATTAATATTAATATTATGTATATATTGTTGATATTTTTCGTATTTTGTCGATTTTCTTGTACTATAATGAAAATGTCGATTTATTTCTCATGTCGATGTATAACCTATAGAAACGTAGATATATTGATGGAAATATCGACGTGTCGACGGATATTTAGTTACATACTTTCAAGATCAATTATAAATTTTTTTAAATATGAAAAATGAAATATATATATATATATATATATATATATATATAGGTTCGTACTATAAAAGTTTGTTGTAACATTTTAATATTCTCATTATTAAAAAATGAGTTCAGTAATTATTTAAGAGACTCAATTTTGGAAGTTTTTTTTTCTAACAAGTGGGAATTTCATTTGTATACTTAATTAAATATAAGTTCAACTTGTTAAAAAAAATTCTCTTAGTCTTAACAATCAACCTACAACTAATTTATCCTGTAAAAAAAACGTACCACCTAAAATTAGTAGCAAATGGTAAAGCAGTAAAAAGAGTATTATAAAAAGAGAGGACACAAAGGTTGGTTCAATTTTTTAACCTATCCCACCAAATCATGTCTTGCGCCTAAAATAACTGTATTCTTAAATTATGTTGCAATATTTGATCTAACTATTATTTCTATTGAATACTTATAGATATATGTAAATCCATACATTTATTCACATTTTATTGACTTGACTTAACTGAGGCATTTATTACCACGTTTCAAATTTTGTCGTGTCAAATTTTCGTTGGAAGTACGTTCAAAGTATATTTTTAAAATTTGTATGAAATATTGATGGTTCAAAGTATATTTTTAAGATATTTATTAAATGTTGATGGTAACATTGAAATATTTGAAAGAATAGAGGTATCTAGGTATTTTTAAAAGAAAGGATATAGGTTTTATTTTATTTTATTTTATTCTGTATAAAAACCTAAATATTTTTTCTAAAAAGAAAAACCTAAATCTTCGCTCCAAGTCCAACGGGCCTTGGAGCAAAAGGAATTCACCGTCAGAAACGCCTGGGCGAAGGTTGGCCGCACGTAGAAGCAGGTGAGGCCGCGCTCCAGCGATGAATAGCAGCACCAAATTTATGAACGAAGAGGTGAAGACGACGAAGAAGAAAATGGGTAGGGAGAGCGAGATTTTTGCTTCTTGCACTTTCTCTAGCCTCGGTCTGCACTCTACTTTATGCGACCAACTCCAAGGTGTGTTGGGTGCCGACTTTATTCTACTTCCTCCACCGCCTCCATTTGTTATCTGCCTTCTGTTATGCTAATCACCCTAGAACTCTACTTTAGTAGTTTTTGCGAGCCTACCGTCTCCGGTTAATTGCATTGATAATAATATCGGCCTGCATCTTTCGGTGTGGTTTTTTTCTTCGATTGCGACAGAGAAAATGGGATTTGAAGTACCAACCCTTGTACAGGCTCAAGCAATTCGGGCTATCTTGTCCGGGCGTCACGTGTATCCTTTGCGCATAACTATTTTAATTGATATATACGTGCTTGCGCATGCGTGAGTGTTTATATTGATTCTTTCTTTACCATGTAGAAATTCATGAAATGGCGTATCTTTCTTTGATATTTGTAGTGGTTCTGTAGGTTTTCTTAACTTCATTCAATAGCATTGTTAATGCGGCCACGGGTACTGGCAAAACTATTGCGTATTTGGTTCCAATCATCCATCACTTGCAGAAGTCCGGTCGTAGGATTCAGCGGGCTGATGGAACTTTCGGTACGTAATATTAGTAAATATTTTCTCGCTCAGTTCTGCCCCTGCCTACTTACAATTAAAGAAAGGGAAAAGGGAAAAAGAGGAAGCAAAGACCCATTTCTTATTTATTATTCCTCATTTTTTATGAAGAAACTTGTTTTTGTTGTTGAAAAAATGTCTATATAATTTTGAAGATGTTTATAAAAAATGAGAAACCAGAAAAATTAATGGTTTTCAAATGCGTAGGTCTCTTAATAAAATTGAAGACGAAAAAAACGGAACGTTACCAAACGGACCCAAAACGACTCATTTTAGTGCCTTCCCAAAGAAAATTTCTCATAATCCTTTTCAAAATATCTGTAACTTTCTTGGGAGTAATAAAAATTGACGTGAGATAAGTAGGTAGATTTTTAGAATGGATGAGTAAAGAGCCAATCTTCCACCTTTTGACAAAGAAGCCTTTTTCTTTTAGCCAACTCGTAAGTAACCTTGTTATTATCCTCCTCATGTGATCTCCAATTCCATTTAGAAACCAGACCTAATTTATCTACGCTTTTGTATATTTTTCTTTTTATTTTTGAGTTGATAATCTCTAGGTTTTTATATATCCTAGAAAGAATAAAAGAAAAAGAAAAAGAAAAAATGACAGTCTCTAAGCCTCCCGCATTTAAGGAGGGACACCACTTTCGTATTGAACAAGAATCCCTTGCTACCAAGTTAGTCTCGATCTTTTGACAACAATTTAAACCTATCACGAAAGTATTGCTAAGAGATTGATTTTGAGCCGAAGACTCAATGATTTTGTGTATTAATCTTCTTTAATTTTTCATTAACCTAACAAATCAAGATGACATTTTCAAATTGAAGGCGTGTGATGTGAACATAGTTTATTTCCCACAAAAATCTTCAATGATACTGGCTTAAGCCTACGAAACAAATATTCTATTAAAATTAAGAATTTTTGAGCGGAGATGCAACTAATAATTCAATACCTCCAACTGGGATTAAACTTCTCCTTAATAGCATTGGAAAAGTTCCAATCGGCATTGTCATAATTTAATTAAGCTTTCTCCAAGTCTATAATTAATATGCTCTACTTTCAAAGTATCTTTTAAATGTTCACAATTGCTCAATTCATATGGGTGGGTAAGATACCCATTGCCATGTCCATGATCACGGGTTTCATGTCTAAGGGGCTGAAAACTCTTATTCATTGGCAGCTTTATAACTTTCCAAATATTAGTGAAAGATTGTATTTATTTGTCAAAGAAAATAAAAAATAAAAACTTTTATTTGGTGATAATGTTGTTGAACTCGCTCTCTCTCTCTCATCCACACACATACCTCTCTTGTATGTTTGAGTCTTAAGAAATTTTTTTGGCCATAGCGTTGGTTCTTGTACCGACGCGGGAGCTATGCATGCAGGTCTATGAAACTATACAGAAGTTGATACATCGTTATCATTGGATTGTTCCTGGTTACATAACAGGTGGGGAAAGTCGGTCAAAGGAGAAAGCCAGGTTGCGAAAAGGTAGGAGATTCCTTGTTTAAGTTATGGAATTATCATTTCATTGATGTAAGGTAGCTTTGTTATGTGACCATTTACGTGTGTGTGTTATTCCTTTCAAGTTTTAGCATAACAACCTCAAAATTGTAATAACTGGATGGTGATAATTGTTACTAATAAGTATGTTAGTAATGAAATGTTTAAAAACTCTACTATCGTTTTTATCAGGGATATTTAAATTACTAAACAAACAAGATTATTGGACAATATCAACTAGTATTAGCCTACTTGACCCTTGGAGTCATGATTATGGTTGAAAAATTATGGCTAGTGGTCAACAATGGCATGAACATGTCAATAACAAGTTCAACGCCATTGATATCAGTGTTTCCAAGGCGCTCGTGCGCCCATGGAAAATGGGATTGCTAGCATGCCTACCGCGCCTGAGTGATACCTTATAAGGTGCTCGTCTTTGATTATGAAGAGGAAGCATAGGAGGAGGGGAAGGAAGAGCTGAAGAAAAAGAAAAGGAGGGGGAGAAGGAAGTGTCGGAAGAAGAACAAAAAGAAGAATAAAAGTTGTAGAAATAGAGAAAAAAAAAAAGAAGAGTCAAGAAGACTATTATGAATAGTCGAAAGAAGAAGAAGAAGAGTTGGAAGGAAGAATGAAGAGAAGTTGAAAGAAGACAGACCATTAAACTTAAGAAAATTTACACTTTCTATAAGTAGGGTTGCACATAAATGTTGAAAAACTGAGCTGACTGACCAAAATCGACCAAACCAACATTAGTTGGTTGGAGTAGACCGTATTATGGTGGATATTGGTTAGTTGGAGTAGTCGAAAAAGAGATTTTAGACCGACCGACGAACCGATTTGTTGATTTAAGAAAAACGTAGAATATGATGCTTCAGTCTACTAGATGACTTTCTGCCGAGCCATTTCAAGAAATCAGTAGTGGCACTGCTAGTTTCTCAAAACTGCGTATTAGTTTTTTTAAGAAAATATTTGTTTACTATTTGTCTCATCCCCTTCTCTCTTCTCTCATTTTCTCTGTCTCTTCCTTTCCTTCTCACTCTTTTTCCCACCTTCCTTCCCCTCTGGCCTCCTTCACGTTTCATCTATCTATCCTTCCAGCTTTTTTCAAGTGCTTGTCCTTTGTCCATCTACCTCAAAACTCAACTATATTTCTCCCTCTCAGTTTTTTGTCTTCTTCACACGTCGAGTTTGTTTCGTTTCCATTTTTGTCGGAAGCTACTAAGGTTCCTCTCACTCCATCTTCTAAAAAGTGACAACACCAAATAATAGATAGGAGCCATGTATATGACTCACGTTGCACTCACCTACATATTCTTGACTAAGGTTGTTTATTTATCATGAACTCAAAAGAATTTTAAGCTCCCTACTTCAGTGTTTATTCCTTTTTTTTTTTTTGTATGAGAAACAGAATCGTGTATAGAGAAAAATAGGGTAAAAACAACCTAAGGGCCGAGGGATGAGGCAAGCAACCCTCGCCACATAAGAGCTAATGAAGAGCGGCTTTCCAATCATGGATAAGCATAGAAAGACTGTAATTACAAAAAGGCACCAAGTAGAAGTAGTGATCTGTACACAATTACAAAAAGAATCGAAGGATCGAAGCCTATTATTGAAAATGACTATTTCTTTCTTTCCAAATGCACCAAAAAGTGGCTCTAACTGCACAACCCCAAAGGACATTAGCTTTCCATTTGAAAGACCCTTGAAGAACCTCGGTAAGCCAATCTTGACTTATCTAGGCAAGCAGGTAGCCAAATCGATTTTTTTGAGGACAGAAGACAAAATATCACGTGCTGAATAGCAGTGTAAAAAGAGATGATCGATGCTTTTTGAAGCTTGATAACAAAAGCTACACATTGTGGGTGAAATACACCAATTAGGAAGCTTTCTTTGAATAATCTCGTGAGTATTAAGACTTTTATAGGTTAACCTCCACAAAAAAACTGTGACTTTCTTAGGGCAACTGAATTTCCAAATTGGGTTGATCAAAGAAGTTCTAATCTTTGGCGGTCTTTCTGTTAATCTAAGAAAAGAGAGCAAGTGGAGAAAGGCTTCTTCCTTCTATCGAGGGTCCAATGATCTCATCCTCCTGCAACCTTTTCTAAAAGAGTTCAATGCTTCCATTAAAGAAAGCACGCTATTCATTTCAGTATCCCAAATGCCCTTTCTAAAGCTTAAATTCGAGTCACAAGACTTGTTGACCCAACAATCAGCCATCATAGTATCCTTCTTAAGAGAAATACTGTACAAATCTCGAAAATATCTTGCAAAGGAGGAGGCTTTAAAGGTTTGTTTTCCTAAAATCTTTTTGCTTTCGTCTCTTCCAAATGTCCCTGTTAGAGGTGTTCACGAGTTGGGTTGGGTCGGGTTGGGGGTATTTTTGGGACCAACCCGAATTTTCGGGTTGGGAATTTGTGGGAATCGTCGGGTTGTAAAACGATGGCCAACCCAACCCAATAAATTCGAGTTGGGTTGTCGGGTTCTTTTTTTTTTTTTTAATTGATTAATTAATTTACTTTTGTTTTGTTTATAACATGGACCAAAAAATATATAGAAAAATCAAAATCTTAATTTAGCACTAATTCAAATCCTAATTGAAACCAACATGTAAGTCCTAATTTAATACAAATTTTAAAATTTTACATTATCCAAAGTTTATCAAGTCCAAATCCAAATTGAAACCAACATGTAAGCCCTAATTCAACAATATTAAAAGCTTACACCTTATTAGAGAGAAATGGGGGAGAGGAAGATGAAATTGAAAATGTTAGAAAAGAGAGAGAATCAAAGATTCAAAAGGGAGAGGATTGAATTGAAACCTAAAATCAATGGTTTTAATGAAATAGAAAAAAAAAAAACCTTATAATCTCGGGTCGGGTCGGGTTGACTCGGGATTTTCAAGGGTCAACCCGAGACCTGACCCAACCCGGTCGGGTTGGGATTTTTCCAACCCAACCCAACCCAATGTTAGATTCAACCCAACCCAATCCTTATGGGTTTGGGTTGGGTTCGTCGGGTTGTCGGGTTCCTTGAACACCCCTAGTCCCAGTTTCTCAATTTTGGGACTCCACTTCTCGTGCTTGGCATATTGAAACTAGGAGATCCCTAAAAGATGATGAATTTGAAGAGTTTTCAGCGTTTCTAGGCTACTTAGTTTGGCAGTGGTTAGGGAGAAAGCTGATAGCAGACTTTGGTCATTCGAACCTTCTGGAGTATTTTCGGTATCATCTTTATGCAAGCAGCAGTCTTCTTCATCTTTACCTAAGGATTTATTTGGTGCTTTGTGGAAATCTAAAGGTCCAAAGAGAGTAAATGTCTTTACTTGGATTCTCCTCTTTGGCAAAGTTAATACAGTGGATATTCTTCAAAAGAAGAACCCTTCTACGGTGTTTTTTCCTTCCCATTTGCTCTCTGTGTGGCAAGTCTTGTGAGTTCCAGCAACATATTTTCTTTTAGTGCTCTTTTTCGGCTACTTGCTGGAGGCTTTTCTTCGAAATCTTTGAGGTTTCTTGGGTTTTTGATTTTGAAGTCGCAAAGAACGTTCACTCTCTATTGATTGGCCCGTGTCTCGCGTCAAAAGCGGGTTTTCTTTGGTGTCATGGAGTCTTGTTGTCTGATATTTGGTTCGAGAGAAATCAAAGGCTTTTCAAGGGGAAATGTCGAGATTCGGTTGAAGTTTTCCTACTAGCAAAGTTTAAGGCTTCTCAATGGTGTGCTCTTTCCAATGTTATTGTTAATTACTCTCCGAGTATGATTTGTTCTAATTGGGAGGTTTTTATAACTACCCCTTAGCTTTTGTCCTTTTTGCTTTGTTTGTTGTTCTATTTTCCGTTTTGTTTATTTTCTCACTCCTTCGGGGGTTTGTATCATTGAACAATTTTCTGTTCCTTTTCATTAAATCAATGAAAAGTTTGTTTCTTGTTAAAAAAAAAATGTGAATCTTTGAGCCATATGTCTTTCCAAAAGTTGATCCTTTGTCCGTCGACAACTTTGAACCGAACAAACCTGAGAAAAGGAGGCAGCAAATTTTGCAATTTCAAACCAAGGTCTTCCATGGATGCTAGCAATACTACGCCTCCAAAGAGCGGAAGTTTCGGTTGAGAACCTCCAAAGCCACTTGTGAAGAAGACCATCATTTCTTTGCTTAAAGCCACCAATACCGAAACCACCATAGATCTTAGGTAAAGAGGAGGTAGCCCACTTAACTAAGTGTCTCTGTGGATGAGACTCCCCCTCCGCTCCAAAGAAAGGACCGAAACTTTTTCCATCTCTTTCACAACCTTGGCTGGGGCTTTGAACAAAGAAGATGCATAGACAGATAAAGTTTTTAAGACTGAAAGTGCAAGAGTCAATTTTCTTTTTGAACTTATGAACTATCAGATCCCAATAAGAAGCCTTTCCATAGTTTCCTCCTAGAGAAGCTCCCAAGTAATTAGAAGGGAGGCCTTCAGCCTTACAACCAAGAGAACAAGCCCAACTCGTTTGAAGACCCCTGGTTTAGATAAGGAAAAGAGAATGGGTGGGTTGAAAAGAAGCCAAAGTTTCTGCATGAAGTTGGAATCCTTCGTGTGAGGTATCTGGGGATTCGATTGGTTGATAGTCTTCAATGTGTCAAGTTAATCCGTATGGGGATTGACTGCAAACTTGAAGAAAAAATTTCTCACCGAGTTGGAAATTCTTCTTGAATTTGTGTTTTCTTTGTGAAGTTGGAATCCTTCGTGTGAGGTAACTGGGGATTCAATTGGTCGACAGTCTTCAGCGTGGGGATTAACTGCAAACTTGAAGAAAAAATTTCTCCCCGAGTCGGAAATTCTTCTTGAGAAGTGTATTTTCTTTTTGGGAAAGCCCTTGGTGTAGTCCTCTTCTTTGGATAGTACTGAACTATCGACCATCATCTTGAGATTAGTGCTGTTGGAGTTTCTTTAGCAAAGGGAACCTTTTTCTATTTGTGAAAAAAATTTGATGGCTGATATGGATAATGGTTGCATGTTAAGAGTTGGTTGGTTTATAGGGAAGTGAGGAAAGTTTATGGCCTTGCTTTAGTCATTGGAGATTTCATTTTGAAGAAATTGTTGCTAGCTTTGAAGATGTGATTATGCTTTAGCATTGTTGCTATTCATGAGGCTACGTGATGATCAATGTGGTTTTGTTTCTTTTGCTGCTTCAACCATTCAGGCTTTCACCCGTTGATGAAATTCCTTCATACTTTGAGTGGATCCGTTCTTTGATTTTATTTTCTAGCAGTTTTGTGTTGGCCTAGGCAAAAAGGAAGAAAATTCAGTTCTTTGATTTTATTTTCTTTCTTATTTTCAAGTCTTTGAAGTTCGAATCAAAAGGCTGCATTAAAAAAAAAAAGAAGGTTAAAGCAAGAGGAACATAAGAAAAGTCAGAAAGATGAAGAAGAAAATGAATGAGAATGAGAATGAGAGGTAGAAGAAGTGACAAAAAAGGAAGAAGAAGTGAAGTCTAGAAGAAGAAGAATGAAGAAAAAGAAGAAGGAGAAGGAGAAGAGACTAAAGAGAAGAAGTGAGGGCTGCATGGAGTATCTCTCTTCAAATGACAAATTAACTCTTCCAAAAAAAGCTGGCAGTATTTTCTTCATGACTTATGGATGGCAGTATTTCAAAAGCTGTTTTTCAATCTTAGTCATAGCACTGTAAATGTTTTAAAAAATTGTCTCTTACTTTTTTTTTTTCCTGAATCTTTTTCAAGCAATTTTTTATTAAAATATTGAATAAGTTTGTTTTTTCCTATTAAATATTAAATAGTTTTGTTAATATCTTCATGTTTTAATAATCAAGTATTTAATTTTTTTTTAACAACAATAGTTATAGATAATAACTATTTTCACCTTCATGAAATTATTAAATTTCACTATTATTTTTTTAACAAGAAACAAACTTTTCACTGATAATATGAAAAGGAAGAAAAAAGTTCAAGGATACAAGTTCCAAAAGGAAGCGAAAAAGGAATAGAAAAACAATCAAAACATAGAAACCAAAAACCTATGAAATAGATGAGATCTGAAGTCCAAGAACAGATGCTGAAAAATTGTCATCAATAAAGCTTGCCACTGACTGCTGAGGAGGAAACCAAAACAATCACTTAACACAAACTGATCGCCAAAATGAAGAAGTAAAGAATCTGAAACCTCCCTCCACCAAGAGAAGATACGAAAAATATAATATCTCAACTCTCGAAACTGCTGTAAAGCGGAACCAACCAAAAACCTGTTGCCCATAATTAAGCCTACCTATTCAGTGATTGGAACTAGGGTAAGGCCTACATCTTCAAAATATTTAAAAAAAACTTTGATTATCTGTGCAAGAAGTTTTTCAACTACCAAAGGCTGCTCTCGAGAAGGAGAAAAATGGTATCTATTTTTGCAGAAGAGCGTAATTGGTCGTTATCCTCTGCAAAAAGTAAATTAAAATCCTTTACTAGGGAAACCTATGATAAATCTTCAATAACAACCTCTTGCTCTTCCAAAAATTTTGCTGAATCCTCACTATTGACACTAACATGGAATTCTTCTTCATCATCAGACAAAACATTATCATTGATAAGAATAGTTGACTGCTCACTTGTTGAATTAATGATACCATGAATTAATGATACCATGGCTGAGAGGTGAACCGTCCTTCTGGAATTCTCCATTTTCCTTTATTAACCTTGGTAAGTCATTTTTTTTTCTTGAATAAAAAATGGCAGGGGAGGAATAAAAATCCTAGGCGGCAATAAATCAGGGTTAAAACTAGGGCTGCTAACAACCAGATCGTTTGTCTTGGTTACCTTAACACCTTCAGGTTGAGATTCTTTTCTTAGTTCATTTCCTTGATTAGACAAAAATTTTGGCGAAATGTTTTCCAAAATAGGAAGAAAATTTGGGCTGCCCATTGAATTTTCAGAGAAAACTTCATATTCATCTTTTCTTTTATCGAATAAAAGCCCTTGAGGAGGCTCTTCATTTTGACAATAGCAAATGAAGCCTTTGAACATTTAGTACATTTGAAGATCTTGCAACCAACATCTTACTGGAGATCAAACTCTGTTTTTTCTCATAACTCTCAACCTCCTTCACGCGAACTACAATGCTGCCAAACTGTGTGTTAATTTCTATTGATGCCGGTAAGAAACCCCACGAGTTCTCTTCCACATGAATCAGAGCTTCTGAGCAATCCAAGAGTTTTAAGGTTTTGTAGGAAATCTTCTTTAAACCACCAAGTTGAACTCCGATTTCTTTAAAGAATTGCTTATTCCTTAAATTACAAATATTTGCCCAACCTCCAAAGCATTCCACCACTTCCTTCTTGGTGTGGTCTTTAGAGCTCCATCTCTCTAGCTTTAAATGAAACTCTTCTACCTTTCGCCACGAGCCATTAACCCACTTTGAGTTCAACAATCTTCCATCCTCAAACTTTAAAAGCCTTCTATATGCCAAGAACAGGTCAATATGACAGTCTTGAGAGAACTTTTCTTTTAGAGCCACATCTATATCCTTCCAACTGTCTAAGGCACTAAATTTCGTGACGACCATCATGTTGTCCCAATCTATCTCCAAGGACCTTTAGAATGAACCTCCTTATTCTCCATCAATAAAGTGTCCCTCCTACATTGAATAGTAACTTACCTTTTAGGGTTTCAGAGTGAGAAGGCCCAAAAATACCTTGCTGATGTCCTTTCATAGCATAATGAATCAAACAAACCTTCAGCATATCCCAAAAGGCTAACCAACCAGTTTTCCTTGGTCCCGCAGAAATAACAAGCTTTATTCTTCCCTCAATTGAAGGCCAAACCACGCATTCGATCTACTTTGGTTGACTCTGAATTTCCTCAATCTACAAGTACCGGATTCAATTCTTTCATGTGCAAAGAAGTATTCATGCTCTGGTAATTGCAGTAATTCAACCAACCGATTTTCAAACCAAGATAAATGGTCAAATTTCAAAGGCAACATCTCTCTGCGACAATATCTTCAATATTAAAGCACTCATCTTCAACCCAAATGCAGAAAAGGCTATTCTCAACACAGTAACTGTATTCCATGTAAAAAAGCACTAAGCTGGACTGTGCTGAATCTTGGCCGCGGAACCCTAGGCACTGAACCCTTGTCAACAACGGCGAGCAACAGTGATGGAAGCCCTAGTTATTGGCAGCGGTCTCTGTAACTAAACCCTAGTCAGCGGACGGCGGAGAAGAGTGACGACGAACCCTAGCGGCGGCGCTAGGAAACGACAGAGAAGCGCGACGGCAGACGACAGAGTTTGGGTTGTGACAGAGCACGACAACAAACCCTAGCGCGACCAACGAAAATGAGCTGCTCACGAAGGATGTTGGACAAGAAAACCCGAGCGGCGGACGGCGTGAAGACTTAGAGTGGCGGGCGGCGGGTCATGGCCGACGGCTAGGGTTAGGGAAAGGGTTTGGAGAGAGCGAGGCCATGGTCCCCATTTTTCCTAATCCAACCGAGATAGACATTTATTAAATTTTATTTTTTTAATACCTTATCAGCTTTCGCTGGTTTGGAATATGGTCACACTAGTAATTTCAAACCCTTAGCAATTTTCCAAGATTAATGTGAGACAAAATAACTGATAGTGCTAAATTTTTGCAATAAGCTTACATGAAAGTTGATTTTTTTATCCGTGCCCCCACACCCCCCAAAAGAAAAAAAAAGAACTTATTGTGCTGATTTTGATTAGCTCTTATTTCCTGAAGTTTCAAACATTCATAATTGTTCATTTTACATTTTATCCCCCAAAGGTTAAGGGCTTGGGATGTTTTGAGATGCTCCTCAAGTCCTAGGTCAAGCCCCTAGGTCGAAAACTTAATAATTTGGAACTCTTGTTATCTTTTCGATGTTGGCTTTGGGGTGGGTGAAGCCTCCCGGGGATTAGTGGAGAGTGGGCTTGTGACGTCGAGGTTATAATAAATGAAATTAAGATTCTGACCTTGTTTTTTGCCGTCGCTACTTTTCTTCAAATAATATGTGAATTGGAATTTAAGTTTTGAGTTTGTCGGGTTGTTCTGATGCAACCAACTTGTTTTATAAAACAATAATCAAGTCAAGATACACCCTTCCTTTCATGAACTGTTCTTCTGCTTTGACTAATGTGCCAAATTTTCATGGTCTGTGCTCAGGTATATCAATTTTAGTTGCAACACCAGGTCGGCTCTTGGATCACTTAAAGAATACATCATCGTTTTTGTACTCTAATTTGCACTGGATAGTTTTTGATGAAGCAGATAGGTATGGCTATTCTCTGATTTGCGGCACAATGCATTCTGAATTAGTCATTTTCTTTTTCACCCTTTTACTTGAAACTTATGCTTCTGTACAGAATTTTCGAATTAGGATGTGGCAAAGAAGTTGAGGAAATACTGGATCATCTGGGCTCAAGGAAGAATATTTATGTCAACAAGGAGGATGCAGCTTCAAATTTTGATTTCCCGCGGCAGAATTTGCTTTTATCAGCCACCCTAAATGAAAATATAAATCGTTTTGCCAAAATTAGTTTAGAGAATCCTATTGTGATTGGTCTTGATGGTGGCAACGATGCCCTTGAATTTCAACCATTTGAACGTGGTCGATTTTTGAGACATGACATAACTGATGAAGCCGAGCCAACAGGAAAGAGAGAGAGCTTTTCAATTGGAGATTATAAAATTCCAACCCAGTTAGTTCAGAGTTACGTGCAAGGTAATTTGATTGAAGTTCTATTTAATGAACTTCCACAATATATTCATGAGTACAAAGGGTTAGATCCATGCTTTTTTTGGATAAGAAGGGGTTAGATCCATGCTACTCATACATTGAATTAAATATTCAGTGCATCCCTTTGTACTTTTGTTTCTACTTTGGCTCAGACCATTTGTTTTTGTTTGGCCCCTTTTGTTGTTTTGCCCTTCTATTCATGCATCATGTAACGTATAAATTTGTGATTAAATTTTTCATTGCAGTGCCATGTGGTTCTCGGTTACCTGTGCTTTTTTCTGTCTTGAAGTATTTGTTTGAGGGAGAATCCTTTGAGAAGGTAAAGACGACGATACTTGTGTTTGTGTGGAAGTTTTAGTATTATCACTCATAAAAAAGGTTTTAGTTTTATCACCTTCTGCATAGCTATAGAATAAAGCATACAAATACAATAAAACTCATGTTGCTCTCTATACCACTCTAAGAGACTCTAAAGGTGGAACCCCACCTTGAGGCTAGAGGCGAGATGGTCGGTGACTAACGGCTAGTTTAAGTTGTTAGTTAGTTAGCAACCAATGGCTAGTTTTAGTTTAAAAAATTTTTTGACGTTCTTGATCCAATCCAATAATCTCTAAATTGACTGGCATCCTAGCCCTTACAAGGCTGTAACAATCAGTGGAAAAATTGATCTCGAGGGATTATTGGATTGGATCAAGAACGTCAAAATTTATTTTGATGACATGAATAATCCGAAAGATAAGAAGGTCAAAGGTCAAGCTCGCTGCTCTGAAAGCTAGGGCTGGAGCTTTGGCTTGGTGGGAACAACTTCAAGTAAATTGAAGGAGATTTGGTTGGAGACCCATTCGAAGCTAGCCATATATGTTACATTCGATGAAAGATCATTTGTTGCTCGCAAATTATGAGCAATTACTCTTATTTCCAATATCCACATTGCCGCCAAGGAAGTAAATCTATAGCTGATTATACGGAAGAATTCCATTGGTTGAGTGCTCGTAAGATTTGTAGATAGTTTATAAGAAGATATTTAAGATTAAGTGGATCTCCAACCTATCAGCTATTTTTGGAAGCCAACTCATGAATATATTGTGGAAGTTCATTAAAGCCAACTCGCAAATAAGATTGAGAAGAAAATCGAAAGAAGACAACTTGCTCACAGTCACAAACGCATTGCTTGGGACAAACAACCATGCAGAAACAGTGGTGACACCACAAGAAATTTCCAGCAAGGAAGTACGTCTAATTCAACCTATCCACAAGTTAAGGATACTCCATCTTCACGACAAAATCAGGGCGTTAAGATCCAAGATGGACAAATGGCCAAGAAAATACGAACCAGTATAATAGGCCTAACTTGGAAAAGTGCTTTTGATGTGGGAAGGTAGGATTCCTTTCAAATGAATGTCCACAAAGAAAGGCAGTAGCCCTTCTTGATGAGGAGGAATTTGAAGATCAATAAATGAGGAAGATGGGTATAATGTAGCCTACATCGAACCCGATGAAAGAGATCAACTTTCTTGTGTTCTTTAACAAGTTTTATTGACTCCCAAAACCGAGACTCACCCACAAAGACACAATTTGTTCAGAACTCACTGGACCATTAATTGAAGTGTTTGTAATGTTATTATTGATGGTGGAAGTAGGAAAAGTATAGTTTCAAAGAAACTTGTGTTTGCACAATCTCTAGATTGACTGGCATCCTAGCCCTTGCAAGGTTATAGAAATCTCAACTCTTTACAATCATCCAAGGACAAAAGTTCGAGGATAGGACTGACAGTATGAGATGGGCACTCGTAAGTAAAGGAGACATGGAAACACGGCCATTGATCACGAAAAAGGAGATGTTTCCTTATTGCTCAGTGAATATAAAGATCTTCTCAACACTCTGAAGGATTTACCACCTCTCCTAGATATACAACACCACCTCCTCCTCTCCTGATCGCCATGAAAGACTAGGATTGCTCCGGCTGCTCCATAGCCATTGAAAAAAAGACTTTCATCACAGCTGTCGATGAACTATTCAAAGGATCTAGAGCCAGGATTTTAGAAGCTAGAAGGAATTATATTTGCTCCCTTTCTTTAACTTGGTGCTCCTTAGCCTGGATGGTCGACACTTCCAACTCCTTCCTCGACACGTTGCTGACCCAAAAATTCTTCAAAGAACACAAAAATGACAATTATGTTATTTAGGTAGAGAACCTCAACAACAAGAGAGGCTACCTCGTAGAGATCAACAAATTGGACAACAATAGAACAAAGAATCGTCTCATGCTACCCTCAGGTGCCGACAAAGTTGGCTGGTCTTCTGCCCTTGCCCTTATCAAAGGATACCTAGATACGAAGAATATACCTCAAACTATAGAGACCCAACCCCTTCCCTTTTATAAAAACCAGTCGATAAACTCCAAAACCAACCCTCACGAAACCAATCCATTGGTTCGAGGGTGCTTTGGTGGATTGTTTGCACCTTCCCCTTCAGTCAAGGTTCATAAAGCAAGCCAGGGATGACCATGAAACTTGTTGTAGTCAAAGATACACTCAATGGATGAATTTCTCAATGACATCTCAAAAGCCTTTAGCCCTTAGATACATTTCCTCCACCATAGTCCCCCAATCTCTATGACAAACCCAAGAAACCTCGAAGGTCTGAAAGAACCAGCCCCAAATATTCAGGGAGACTTGGCAATGCCATAAGATGTGATCGAGATCCTCAGAATCTCGCTTACAAAGAATACAGCATTGCGGCCCCAAGTAGGAAGGAGAGCGCTTCTGAATACAATTCAGGGTGTTGACTTTCCCAAGTAAGACATGCCACACAGTGTTTTAAAAAGTGTGCGCCTTAGCACGCCTATGCGAGGTGAAATGAAGGAGCTGCGATTTAAGCGTGTGCCTCTATTGAAGCCCAGAAGCGCAGAGCACAAGCTCTGTGCTTTGCGAGCTTTTGGAGAAAAAGAAATAAAAAGCAAAAAACCTAAACCCTAAACGTAGAAACCCTTGTGTTTAGGGTTTTTTTTTTTCTTTCTAATTTTGGGCTGCCGACAAGCATTAATTTTGTAATTATATATATATAAAATAAAACTAATAACCCTAAACGCATAAACCTTTGCGTTTAGGGTTTTTTTAAATTTCTATTGCTGCTAGCCTGTAAATGGGCCAAAAGCCCAGAATCTGTTATTATTAGGGAATATTTTTACATTTTGATTCTTTCCCTCCAATTAAGATTCACAAATCACGTCCTTTCCTTTCCTATTCTTCTATTCCTTCTTCCTCATGGAATCAATCTGCTCTCCACAATTTCTACACAGCAAGTAGCAGCTACACTACAATCTCCAATCTTCATCTTTATGATTCTTCTACCGCAACCAATTTCGTGTAATTCTTTCACAACAACCAATTTCTACGCCACATATTTTTATGTATTTTTATATATAGTGCGCCTCGCGTTTAGGCTCCAGACGACTATTGCACTTTAGTGTGCCTCAAGCTTTTAAAAACACTTCTGCCACACGAAAAACTTAATCTTCTTCGGAATTTTCACCTTCCACAGCGAGACAAACACTGGGGTCGTAGAGGGAGAATTAGGGGAACATAAAAGTTTAAAGAAGGAGCTAAAGGAGAAATCCCTAGACGGATTAGAGGACCAAGCACGAAAGTCCTTCCTATCACGAAAGAAAGAAACATCAGAAAGCAGATGGATCAACTCAGCTGCTTCCTAGCCTCTCTGTCAGTTAAAGACTGAGGCCCAAGGAAATAGACAACCCTTCCCCCTAGTCCTCAGCACCGAGGCCATCGGAAGCAAGCTTCTATCCGATAAGCAAAAAAGGTGAGGAAGTAACGAACACGGAGGCTTTTCTCCCACCTAAAGGTCCTCCAAAAAATAAGTGTAATGACC
>NW_019104606.1:51681-101412 GCF_001995035.1 Momordica charantia
AAAGAAAAAACTCCAAATGATTAAAGAACAAAGCTCCTGAGAATTAAACAAACTACACCACTCTCTTCAGGCTGGAAAAATATCACTCTCTTCAAGCTGGAAAAATATCAGAAATGTTGTCAAAGATCACATCATCATAGTATGAAGGCTCCAGAGCATCAGCAAAACCCTCCAATTGGAGAAAATTTTGCTTCGTTACATTGGGTGGTATCTCATTCCCCTTCCTCGAGAGGGCACTGTATATACAATATTTGTGTGTTCTATTTGCATATACTTTTTGAGGTTATAATGCAAATTTTAAGTTTAAACTTTAAAGACTAATTTGAAATGGATTAACTCAAAGATAAAATAATTAGCTTAACCAAAAATTTCTTGAACATCATATCGTTTTTGTGTGTACTTGTAAGCTTATATTGAAGTTTTTTTAATTATAGGATTACTCGATGCAACCCCCTGCTCAGGAACTGGTGGCTAGAGATTTGCATGATAATTCATGGACATTCAGACATATTTACCGTGGTATGTAACCGTTCATATTTTCTCATTTGCTGTCTCTTTCAGTTGAAGATCTCTGCTAATATTTGCTTTGGACGGTTCATACTTCTTTTTGGGCTTTCCATTATAACAAAACATCAGAGAATTTCTCCTCTTTTTTTCTTTAATTTATTTTGCCAGTGATGGCAAATGGAAGATGTGTATATCAATTTTGGGGGATGCTTTTAGATATGGTGTTGTCTACATGTAGAATTTTATTTTATTTTGTTTTTGATGATATGAACCGAGAAATGGATAGAGAGATAGTATTTGAAATTATTAAAGAAAATTACTATAACCCAAGCACTTCGATTTGAGAACCCTTATTGGACAAAAAGTAAGATGTGGACGTCATTGTTTCTTAAGAACGCCTGGCTCTGTCAATATTCCATTACATTAATTACCATCAATAAGGAAAGTATTGTGTAGGATAGTTAAATCTCAGCGAGAAGTTTACTTCAAATTGATTTTATCTTTTATTTTTCTAGGGCTAGATCTGCATGTATTTTGTCTGTCCATTTTCATTTGGAAGATTGTGATTTCTATTATCGAAAACTTTTCCTACTAGAGATGGTGGGAACTTATAAACCCACATGTACCCAGAAGAACACGAGTATAAATTTTATCATTTTGATGAGGTTGAAAATGCATAAAACTGCACACTGCATATTTTCAGGCCAACCAAAAAGGCACCTTCTGACCACTGGTTGGAGTGTTTTTGTTAGCACAAAACGACTCTTTGCTGGAGACTCTGTGCTCTTTATAAGGTATGAAATCATCAGTTGTAACTCACCTAAATTAATGCTCAGATAAATACTGATCAATATAAATTGATGTGTTATAGAGATGAAAAGTCACAGCTTCTCTTAGGCATAAGGCGTGCTAATAGGCAGCAGCCAGCTCTCTCTTCATCAGTCATATCAAGTGATAGCATGCACATCGGGATTCTTGCTTCTGCTGCTCATGCTGCTGCAAATAACAGTCCTTTTACTATATTTTACAACCCTAGGTATTGATTCATACTTTCCTATGACTCTATACTAAAATTTTATTGCGATTTCAGTTTCCACATCGATAATAATTTCCCGAGTTTTTCAGGGCCAGTCCTTCTGAATTTGTGATTCCTTTGGCCAAGTATAATAAAGCAATGTATACGCAAGTTTCACTTGGCATGCGATTTAGGATGATGTTTGAAACTGAGGAGTCAGGAGTACGCAGATACATGGGCACAATTACTGGTATCAGTGACATGGACTCTCTGCGATGGAAAAATTCACAGTGGCGCAATCTTCAGGTACTGTAAGATTTTCAAAGGGTTTAGATACATGAATTTTTACATGATGTAAAATTATAGTTCATGTTCTCAATTTCATTGGTAAAACTTAAAAGGAATAGAATATTCTATTGTAACGGAGCATCTTGGCAGGTGTCAAACAAAAAGACTCGTTCTGTTATCTTCAATCGTTTTGGGGACTTGTCCAAAATGAATTCAGTTCTTTCATCCATTTTAGGTGCAAATGCTCATAACACACATAAAGTTAAATTTTGAAAGCAATTTTTAACATTTTGGGTCGTGGATTTGAATACTACTTTTCTAGGACTTATCATTGCTTAACTTCTTACTGGTTGATATATTTATGGTGACACGATCTTATATTTTCTGTTATCAGATCAACATTCCATTTTCAGGATTATACTGAACTTCGACTAAATGTTATCTTTCCTTCACTTTCAAAATGAGTTTTGATACTCGATCCATAAGCGTTAATGGCTTGCTTCTGTTGCTTACCAATGATATATATTTACTGAAGGTTGGATGGGATGAATCAGCAGCTGGTGAACGACCAAACCGAGTTTCAATATGGGAAGTTGAGCCTGTTGTGACTCCCTTTTACATATGTCCACCTCCATTTTTCAGACCCAAATTCCCTAAACAACCAGGGATGCCAGGTAATTTAAACCTACAAAAATTTCCTCGGAATCATGTGGTTAAGTGAATTTTTCTGGATAAGAATGTGGTTAAGTGAATTGAAAGCAGCATTAGGAGAGAAGTTCCTGTATTGCGTCTTCCTCTAATATGTTGTAGTGACCTTCAGGATCGTTTTTGCAGATGACGAATCTGATATTGAAAATGCTTTTAAGAGAGCCATGCCGTGGTTTGGTGATGACTTTGGCTTGAAAGATACACCAAGCTCAATATTTCCTGGTTTAAGTTTAGTGCAGTGGATGAGCATGCAACACACTAATCAGTTCCCAGCAGCTCAATCTGGAATTTTGCCGTCCATGGTTGCTCCTAGTGCTTTACATGGAACTCTTACTAATGATGACCCGTCTAAATTATTGAGCTTTCAAGCACCAGTATTGTCCTCACCAAATCTCCAATTTAGCAAAGCAAATCAACAGAACCAAGTTGGCCAATTGCCACCAACTACTTGGTCTCAACAGCAGCAGCTGCAGCAATTATTACAAGTTCCTGCAAGCCAACAGTTACAGCATCAGCAGCAGTTGCCACCCCAGCAGGAACTACAACAGCAGCAACTCCAGTCGCAGCAGCTGCCCCAGCAGCAGCAACTCCATTCGCAGCAGCTGCCCCAGCAGCCACAACGACAACAGCAGACCTCCCCATCTGCTCTTCTGAACAATGGTGTATCTGCTGCTAACCATTTGCCAAATCAGAGTTTGCAACAACCACTTGTATATTCTCAGCTACAGCAACGGCAGTTGCTTGCAGGCAATATACAATCACATCAAACTAGCCAACCATCCAATAAAAACTCATTTCAGACTACATCTTTATCGCAAGAAACACAGTTTCAGCCACAAATAGAGCAGCAACCTAGCCTTCTTCCTAGGCAGCAGCAGCAGCAGCAGACACAATTTCAACAGGCCCCACTACAATTATTGCAACAAAGTCTATCTCAAAGACCACAACAGCAGCCACAGGTTCCACAATTTTCACAGCCAATCCCATCAGAACAACTTCAACTGCAGCTGCTGCAGAAGTTGCAGCAACAGCAACAACATCAGCAGCAGCAACCGTTGCTGTCCCCAGCTACCTCACTATTACCACCTCAGCTTCTACAGCAGCAGCATGTCCATCAGCAAAACCAGCAGTTACCGCCATTGCCTTTGTCCAATCAACAACAGTTCAATGCTAATGGAGGCAGCTTCCCAACAGAAAAACTTAACAGCAATGGCTTCTCAAGTTTAGGTCTCATGCAGTCCCAGCAGGTTCCTATAACCCAATCGCATAACCAATTCAAACCAACAATTAGAGCGTATTCTGGACTGACTGATGGAGATGCCCCGTCTTGTTCAACCTCACCTTCCACTAATAATTGCCAAGTTTCTGTATCAAACCTGCTTAATAAGAACCAACAAGTAGCAGCCACTCTGGGGGGAGATTCAGTAGTTGAGCCTGCAACTAATCTGGCCCAGGAGCTACAAAGCAAACCTGATTTGCGGATCAAACCTGAGTTTCCTAACTCAAAAGGATCAGACCAACTAAAATATAAAGGCACTGTTCCTGATCAGTTAGAGGCATCTTCTTCTGGAACATCATATTGTCTGGATGCTGGCACCATTCAGCAGACTTTTCCTCTCCCTACATGTTTGGATAACGATGTCCAATCACATCCACGAAACAATATTCCTTTCAGTAATAGCATTGATGGATTAGCACCAGATACCTTATTGTCGAGGGGATACGACTCTCAAAAAGATCTTCAGAACTTACTTTCTAACTATGGTGGGGGAGTGCCGAGAGATATTGAGACAGAGTTGTCCACTGCTGCAATCAGCTCCCAGTCATTTGGGGTTCCAAACTTGCCTTTCAAGCCTGGCTGCTCAAATGATGTCAACGTAAATGAAGCTGGAGCCTTGAGTAGTGGATTGTGGGCAAACCACAGTCAACGTATGCGGACATACACAAAGGTTTGATTCCCCACTTTACGTATATGATCTCTAGTATCCCAGGTGAATAGTAATGATATCAATGATTAAAATTGGACTTGATTGTTTAATACTGTTTTCTGTTTCTTATCTAGATGTTCAAGTTAGAGTTCACTTGTAGGAGAAGAAATTTAAAATCATTAACTTCAGAGAGAACATAGGGTTTTTAATAGTGTGGCTAGGAACGAGGAAGAGACAGTGGACTTGGTCATATTTCCTCCTATCTGGAGTTCATTTATAAATCATTTTTGTAGTTATTTAAGTCAATCCTTAACGAACCTTATTCTAGTCCTATTATCCTCCCCACTCCTTTTCTTTAATGTTTTAGGTAATACAATGTTTCTTATCTCAGAACAAATAACAAATAAACGTTGTTGATGGCTTTCAAACTGAATTTGGTTCGAATACATTTATTAGGGAGGCAAGACTTGGTAATTGGTAGATTCATAAGACTACATACATAGTTATGTATGTATGAATATGATGAGAAATGCTGTAGGCATAATTTACTAAATATAACCTGGAAAAACCGAATTTGTATAACAGAATCAGATTCTAGCCAAATTTTATTTTATATAATTAAGAGCTTTCTACTTGATAATATTGAAATGTTGGATCTCTTCAAAAATATTTATCTTGTCTGGTCTTATCAAGAACAAAAAAGTCCCAACTCGATTTGCCACCATGTAGGCATGGCCAAGAATTTTGTTTATTACTGCATTTAATTATATGGACTTTACCAAAATTTTGTTTTTTCTAAGTAAGTTCTAGCTGTTCTTGAATCTCCGGTCCTCTACTTTGGCTTTTTAAATTTTATTTGAATTTTAACAAGGGAGTTCTACAATATTTTGTATATCCATTTGTAGATTGATGTTTCTACCTAGAGTGTAGCATGCAAGATCAAGTTCCCTTTTACATGCGTCTCTAGCAATGTTGTGATGTTCACTGTTCTGTCAAAGAATTGTGAGGATGCGAGCTTGAAACTTCATACTTATTTGAGATATTTTGAACTCTGACTGAAACTATACTTTCAAGCATCTAAAATTGCTAAATTATGAAGGTTCAAAAGCGTGGATCAGTGGGTAGATGTATCGATGTTACTCGTTACAAAGGATATGATGAGCTTAGACATGATCTTGCCCGCATGTTTGGCATTGAAGGGCAGTTAGAAGATCCACAACGAACTGATTGGAAACTTGTTTATGTGGATCATGAAAATGATATACTTCTAGTTGGTGACGATCCTTGGGAGTAAGTAGAATATTGTTAATCATTGTGCTTAACCTTTTCCCCCTGCTTTTTTCCTGTCTTAATATTCTAATCACCAACTGCTTGCACAGTGAGTTCGTGAGCTGTGTTCAGAGCATAAAGATCCTGTCATCCGCTGAAGTACAACAGATGAGTTTGGATGGAGATTTGGGTCACATTCAGGCTCCCAATCAAGCTTGCAGTGGGACGGATAGTGGAAATGCATGGAGAGGACAGTATGATGACAACTCGGCCGCATCATTCAATCGATGAGGTTTACGGAGTCCAATGTATAACTGACCATGTCTCCTGGCATCTGGGTTGCTACTCTTAATTAAAATATGTTGGAACGTTCCAAAAAGGTTCCAATCAGCTTCTGCGGTGAGGAATGGAACTGCTTCAGGAAATATTAGCTCAGTGAATATCATATACACGGCGAATGTGGAGACTATCTTGCGACCCAATTGCCATTTCTAGTGGGAAATGGAGCTCTGTTCACGAATGCTTGGTAGACGGCCTAAAGCATATCATGAAGTTGATTTAGTTTAAAGCTATTATGTCAACTTTCTTCACTCCGAGCACCTATACAATTGGCACCTGACTGAATCAAATACTAGTCATGATGAAGTCAAGCTTGAAGGTGAAGACAGCTTGACCCACTTTGTTCGTGTAAATTGTAACACAAATGTCGTTTATATCCCAGAGTATGTACCAACTGGGACAACAACCCTTGTAGATATGATGATAAGCCTAATTTTATGCTGTAATCTGAGTGAGGTTTAGGAAAAGAAGGAAAAGAAATGCTGCATATTTCCATTACCATCACTGTAACATCAGGTAGGATAGCTGTACATTTTTCCTCTAAAAGACTATATGAACTCAAACCAAGAGTTACATCCAATCAATCAACGATTTTTTGTTAGGCTCAGACCTCTTGTAAAGCTATTAGTATTTCAAAGTAAGAAGAGTGCAGAAAAGATGTAAACAGAATGCCCAAATTATGGCTTTAGTTTGGTGGATTGCCACGGTAGTGTTGTGGAGGCCAGATGAATTGGTCTTAATTGCCAAGAATTATAGCACGACAATTCACTTAACTAGCCACTACTAAGTACTATATATGAACTTTAGTCCAAAGATTAAACAAATCCCTCTGGCTATTTTTTTTCTCTATCGTTATATCCATCCTCCTACCCACTCAAAAGACATAGGAAAGAGAGGAGGAAAACTAGTAGGTTATGCTAGGAATAAAAACAAAACAAGCGGAAAAGAAAATTAGATGAATCGAGAGAGATTCAAGGGGACGAACATTTTCTTTGAGACATAATTGCTTACTAATCAGCTGCTTTGGAATGTTTAGTCTTAGTGTTCCCATTTCCAAGCCTCAATTCAAGTTATTGTCGTTAAGGTGTTAAAAGTGCAAATGGGATGTGTTTTCGAAATTTGCCTTCCCCATAGCTGCAAGAGAATTTGGTTAGGATCCCATGACACTCAAGCAAGCCGCTCTGCTAATAACCATTCCAATTAACCCGAGATTCATCATCCACCACCATACACCTGCATCCTCTACTGTATTTAATTCAGTTAGAAGATCCATTAAGGAGCCTCAGGTCAACTAGTCATGGGTCTAATGGGAGCGATTACTGCAAAAAAGCTTTTCGATGATCTGCTTGAAGCATCTCTACCTCCCTCCAACTGATTATGAAGAAGATTGGAATGGGATCGTCAGTCAAGGTTCTTTTCTTTGGAGTTTCTGAGAGGGGGCATGGGGATTCCCCTACCGGGTCCTAATTATTCCACAATGTTATCTTAATCTTTAGCTTGTTGGAGAAAAGTGTAAAATGAGCCAACAAAACGAGAGTAAACCAAACCAAACCAAACTAAATTATAAGGGGGCTCAATGAGAGTCCACGGAGCTCTTGACATGCCCCTTAGAATAGAGGTAGCACTGTCTGCCGGCACTGCGGTACACATGCGCCCACTTCTTTTCACGGGCATCCTTCCAAAACATATTTTCTTGTCACTTACCCTATACAGTATTCAGCAATCAAGGCATATCAACAAGTCAGAGAACTAAACCTTTGAAAAAGGAAACTGTAATGAAGTAATTTAGAGGGCTATCAAGATTCGAGGATTGGAACTTATTTCCAGATGTGCCACCGTATTTTCTCTAGCAAGATATTACAAACTAGAACAACCATTAAAAGTAAACAAATTAAAATCACTCTGCAATATCCCCCCCTACCAGCCTACCACTACATTGCCAAACGCAGCAATTTAAGATAGTTCTTGGGTCATAATCCCAAAAGACGCAACACTATTTCTTTAGTTCGACAATGAACTACAAGCATCATACAGCAATCCAAATACCTAGTAGTACATGAGCTGTTGGGTGGTTGCAATATTTTGGAACCCACCATCATATATAGTTTGACTAGTGCCAGCACCACCCATCCCAATTCCCATCCCCATTCCCATGGCTGCCTGCTTGAGGGCATGTTGAGCCGCCTGTGGATGCATTAGCGCTTGTGCCGCACCCATTTTGCTCAATGTCATTTGCCGTTCATAGGCAGCAAGGTCAGCCGCAGAGAGACCTGGCATGTGTCCCACATTTGGTGGTGGAAGAGGGGTAGAATTAGTCCCTGGCGGGGTTGGCTTGCTGCCCCATGAGCACTGCAGTATTTGATTGCAAAAAGATTAAGTGGATAAATGAAGTTTCAAGTCCTACAGTCACGCAAATAAATTTTCCCAATGAACCCGCATTAACTTAACCCATAAGAATCAGTCGGTCCCCTTCACGCAACATAAATTGTCCGCCCAGATAACCAAGTTTGAAATAAATATTGACACTAAGAACTAAATCGTAAAATGATGACTAATTAACCTATTTATAGAACAAAATTGTACATTTTTCATCAAGGCTGTACCTTAATTGGTTTGCCACAGAGAACTCGAGCATTGCCCATTTGAATGGCTAGAGCTGCTTCAGCATGAGTGCTGTATCTCACAAAACCAAAACCTTTATCCCGTTGTACTCTAACATCTTCAATTGTCCCGGCACCAAGGGCATGAAAATAACGGTGGAGATCAACTGAAGTAACCTGCAGAGCCATAAACACTGACAATGACACAATCCTAAAAGGATCAAGCTAACATGAAAAAACTGACATGCTTTTAGTCCAGTTTTTAGTTGTGAAAAGGAAGGATTGCTTGTACTGCACATTAGATAACTTTTCTCTTTTTATGAAAACCATATTTTCATTCAGAAAAATGAAGGAATAAAAAGATCCAACAAAAAGCACAGCCCACCATAAAAGGAGCCAAACAAAAGATACAAGCCATAAACTTTCTTAGATAAATTTTAGAAACGCATCACCATCATGCCTATTCGTTTAGAGATGGCAGAGAACTTTGACAAGCCATCCAGTTGCAGGTTCACCCAAGTTAGCTGTTTCAACAACTATTATTAGCATATTAGTTGCTATTATATTATCAAAATAATTTCCTTGCCTCGGGAGCAAGATTTCCCACATATACGGTTGTGTATTGAGGATTGTTCTCAGGTGCCTCCTCATTGGATTTCTCTTGACCACCTTCTGCAAAAAGAGCCATGACAAGGTTGTGAAACTAAAACTAATAAAGGCAAAAATATAAATGTCTCATAAGAGAGATGCAGTTTGCAGAGAGCAGTGATGAAGAAAATAAAAGGCTCAAAAAGGAAAAACGTTCACTGATAAAAGTGTTGTCAATAAATACTAATAACCAGAAATTTTCATCAGTTTTGAAGTATTCACCGCACTCAAAATTAGAGATCAGAACTCACAACATTGACAGTTAAGAAATTCACAGGCACTTAACATTTAGTGGTGGTTTACTCATAGGTTAGACTTGTGTAATTCAAGATTACAAAGTTGAGACTTAGATATGTGGATTTTTTTTTTCTTTAATAAAAAACCAACATATCATTGAGAAAAGATGAAAGAGAACAAAGGCAAAAGAGCCAAACAAAAAGACGGCCCAAAGACAAGGGGCATACAAAAAGACAGCCCGCAAACAGAGTCCGAAGGCTAACTATGCAATAAAAAGCTGCAATTCAACGTAAAAAGACCTAAATAATAAGAACAATACTTTTTTTTTAGTAAGCAACATGTATTTCGTTGATGATATGAAATATACAAAAGGCCATAAAGATAAGTTACACCTTCCAATTTGCTATAAGGTCATTTAATTTGTAACTAATGAATGGGAAGTAGAAACATTTACACCATTCTAGGACAAGTACAATAGCTCTATCAAAAAGATCTCAAAAGGAAGAGAGGAGTCGTTAAAGATCCTGTTGTTCCTTTCCATCCATAACTTCCATAGAAAAGCTCTAATGATTTGGATCCAAAGGATTGCATTCGTTTTTTTTTAAGGGGTGACCGGTCTGCCTAAGAGATGACCTTGAGATTCTGGTGCCATATAGCAAAGATGGCAGCAGTTTGGGGAGAGGGCCATATGTGGCAGTCATCTTTGGACCTTGTCATGAGTATTGATTGCGCGGTGACTAAGCTCCCAGCAGAAGAGCTTGATTTTCATAGGATATTTCCCTTTGCCAGAAGCTACGGTAGAGGGGAGGGCGCTGGTTATCCTCGGCGGAGGTCAATAGAGAGAAGAAAGACTTTGTGCTGTAATTTTTTGTGGGATCCTTTGTCCAGATCCATTTATCGCCAGTGGGGGAGGGGCAAATCTGTTTAAAATTTGTGAAAGTTGTAGCCATTCCTCTAACTCATCATCTTTAAGTGGTCAACGAAAGTTGTAATCCCAAGATGCTGTGGCCTTGGACCAAAGATCCATGATTTTGGCATCTTTGTTCAAGGTGACAGCGTAGAGTCTGGGGAAGCGGGTGGCCAAAATCTCTAAATTCAACCAACTATCATTCCAGAAGCTTAGGAGGCTGTTTTCTCCAATCTGACAGTAGGCGTTTGCCTTAATAATTTGAGTATGCTGAAGGATTGCACACCAAGGGCCTTTGTAGGAGATGAAACGGTTTGATGGCCAAATTGCGGAAATTGCGGAGGGGTCCCAACATACTTTGCCAATATGAATTTCCTCCAAAGCTGATTTGCCTCCATTAAAAAGCGCAAATCCACTTGGATAGAAGGGCGATGTTCTTTTCCTTTTCCTGACGTTACCAATGCCTATGCCCACTTCAAGTAGTGGAAGCTGTTCCAATTGACTAGGGGAAGCTTTCCTTTCTTGCTTGGTCCCTCCCAAAGGAAGTCTCTGATGACTTTATCAATCCTTTTGGCAGCCTGTCCTGGAAGGTTGAAAAGAGAGATAGTAAGTGGGTAAATTAGCGAGAACCGATTGAAAAATAGTATGTCTTCCCCCTTTTAAGATGAAAGAATTGCTCCACTTGTTGATACGATATTCCAGCTTTTCTATAATGGGTAACCAAAAAGATTCCTCCCTAGAATTGCCGTTCAGTGGGAGGCCCAAGTAAGTAGTAGGCCAGGTACCCAATTTGCAGCCCCATCCTCTGGCTATGGCATTAGCAATCTGTGGTTCCAGCGACATGCCAGGGATTTCTGACTTATTGTAGTTGATGTTAAGTCCAGATGCAACTTCAAAAGCCTTGACTATGAGGTGGAGATTTCTGATACTTGCTGATCCTTGCTAGTGAAAAGGAGGGTATCGTCAGCAAATAGAAGGTGATTTATCTTGATGCTGCCATATCTGGATACATACCCCTTGAGAAGTCCTCTGTTTTTCTCCAAGGGTGAGAAGCCGACTAAGGACGTCCGTGACCATGATGAGAAAAAAAGGAGACAAGCGGTCTCCTTGGCATAGGCCTCTAGTGGCAGTGAATTTCCATCTAGGCTTTCCATTGATAATAATGGAAGAGCTTGTGGTAGAGATGCAAGTGCGAATCCAGTTTCTCCACTTTGTCCTGAAGCCTTTGTGGTACATCACAGAATCTAAGAATTCCCGGTCAACCATATCAAAAGCTTTTTCAAGATCTAGCTTGATCACTGCACCGTCTTGTTTTCTCTTTCCATTCGTCAATGATTTCGTTCGCAATGAGAGAAGAATCGAGGATTTGTCTTCCTTCCACAAAAGCTGATTGATAGGCAGTGATGGTGTGTGGGAGAACCTTTTTAAGCCTATCGGAGAGGACATGGGCTACGATTTTGTAAGCACAAGGAATAAGGCTTATAGGTCGGTAGTCATGAATAGTCTTTGCACCTTTCTTCTTTGGGATGAGACATATGTAGGTTTCATTTAGAGCTGCGTTGATGATTACATTTTTGAAAAAATCGTGGAACATCGCCATGATGTCGGCTTTAATGATGTTCCAAGATTTTTTGGAAAAATTCCACTGTGAAACCGTCTGGGCTAGGGACTTTATCAGCACCTAAGTTCTTAACTACCCTCAGAACTTCCTCTTCTGTGAATTCTTGTTCCAACAGTACGCTATGGTAGGGGTGTTCATCATGCCCCAAAAAACCGCTACAACCGATCGAACCGTGTCGATTCGGTTGGTTTCAGCAGCAGGTCGATCAGAGTCAGTTTTACCTTTTGTAAAACCGACCAGTCGGTCGGTCGGTGGTTCCAGATGAAGAAAAACTGACCGACCGACTGACTTTTTCAGTTCTATAGGTGTAGATTGGTACGTTCTTCAAGGCGGTTTGGAGAAAAAACTAGGAGCGCACATGGTTTTCTCGAAACCATACAACACTTTTATTTATTTTTTATTTATTTCTCTTTCCTCTCTCATCTCTCATCTCCCATTTCCCAATATTACTCATTATTTACCTTTACATTTGTTATCTCTTCCTCTCTCTTCTCCCTTCTTCCCATTTCTCAAAATCTTCCTTCTCACCCTTCTTTCTTCGCTTCACTTCCATTATTTCTTCTTTATTTCTTCTTCTTTTCATCTTCTCCCTCTCTTCTTTTTCTACTTCCATTCTCCCATTTCAGATTCCATCTCTCTCTCCCTCATATCCACACTCTCCCAGCCACAGCTCGCCACCGCATCGCCCACAAACGACTCACACTCTCCCTCTCCTCCGTTGCATCGTCCTCGCCACCGTGACACCATCGAGCTCCGTCGCTCAAAGCTCGTCGCCCGTCGGTCACTTTACAACGTGACCTAGCCACTGCCGAGACCCAACCCCCGCCGCGACCCAGTCCCGCAACTCAGATTTTGATCCTCCCATCAGCATCGGACCTCCATTTTCAAGCTGGATTCGAGTTCAGAGGAGTAAGTTATTTAAATCTATTCTTATTCAATTGAAAAATATATAAGTTGTTTGAGTGATTCTTAGTGTTCTTTAGTTTCTGTAGAAGTGATGAAACTAGCATCAGACCTCCATTTTCACAAGTGGCATTTGCTTAGATGAAACTAGAAAATTGGAACTAAAAAAATAACTCAAGAAAAAATTAAAAACCAACTTGCCTTTAGAACTCCGTAATGGCACACATAAAACAAGTTTTTTACTATTTAAAATGAAATCAATACAAATGGAATCTGATTTGATCATGCAAATGTAAATGAGAAAAAAGCCAAAAAAAAGAAAGTGTAAGAAAACCAACCATTGCTGAAAATATATAAGTTCTTCTAGTTTGGTTGTTCATTCCACTTGTTGTTGACAAAATTGTTATATATTTTGCAGAGTTAATATGAATGCATCGGAACATCCAAGAGGTATGACGGTTGGAAAGAAAGTTGGTACTATGAACATAGATCTAGATCCAGTGGCAGGTTGTTCTTCAAGTCTAAAAAGAAGGAAGCGTAAATAGAATATCAAAAGTATAGTGTGAGATCATTTTGAGAAATTGAAAGGTGATCCTTCTAATCCTCAAGCTATATGCAAATATTGTGGAAATACGTATGCATGTCATCCTAAGAGTAATAGGACGGAAGCTTTAAAATTTCACATAGAAAATTGCAAGAAATACCTTTACCAAAAGAAGAGAGATCCAACCCAAAAATTATTAGCTTTAAAAAATCAAGAACCTGTTGATGGTGTTTTGGAATCTGATTCAAAACTTGTTTGTGATTCATTTCATTTGGAGAGTTATAGAAAAGCTTTAGCTGATATGATCATTATAGATGAATTGCCTTTTAGGTTTGTGGATGATAAGAGTTTTCGAAGATTTATTAATAAATCCATAGGTCTGTTTGAGCCTAGGTTTGTTGTTCCATCTCGAATGACTATGGCTAGGGATATTCTGAAGATATATCTTAGTGAGAAACAAGATTTGGAAGACATGTTTAAGGCAAAAACAAAACTATAACGTTTTTCTCACTATCAATTGTTGGACTTCTGGACAAAATATAAACTATATGGTATTGACTACTCATTTAATTGATTTTGATTGATAATTACATAAGAAGATTCTTAGTTTTAGTCCAATTGAGAATCATAAAGAAGATACCATTGGTAGGACTATTGAGAACAAATTGGAGGAATGGAGGATTGAAAGAGTTATGGCTTTGACTGTTGACAATGCTAGTTCAAATCATACTGTCGTTGCATATCTTATCAAGAGGTTCAATGAGGGGTTGTTATTTGAGGGCAAATATATGCACGTTAGATGTTGCACACACATATTAAATCTTATTGTGTGTGATGCTTTGAAGGATCATAATGTTTGCATTAGTAATATTTGCAATGATGTGAGATTTGTGAGATCTTCTCTTGCACGTGCTTTGAAATTTAGGAAGTGTGCAAAAATTGCTAAGATATCTTGTAAGAGTATTGTTTGTCTTGATGTTGCTACTAGATGAAACTTTACATATATGATGTTTCATGCAGCTACAAAATTTGAAAAAGCTTTTGATAGACTAGAGGATAAAAACCTACTTATGTGAGGGAATTACGGCCTAGTAAGGAGGATTAGGCGAATGCTAGGATATTGGTTAGGTTTTTGAAAGTCTTTTATAATGTCACTTTGAAAATTTTTGGATCTTTGTATACCACATCGAATTTGATTTATCATGAGATTAGCACAGTTAAAAATTGCGTACATTTGAATTCAATGAAGTCTCTTTGTAATATGGCTAAGAGCATGAAGGCTAAATTTGATAAGTATTGGGGAAATAGTGAGAAGAACAATATTTTGTTGTATGTTGCAATTGTGTTGGATCCATGGTATAAGTTGAAATTTTTGTCATATTGTTTGAAGAAGTTAGGACCTGAAATGGCTAAAAGCATGACAGATAAGATGGAGTATGTTTTGTGGCGTCTCTTTCTTTAGTTTGTCTTATAGTAGTGCAAATGGTAGTGGTAATACATCAATTGTTGCTCAATGTACCAATACTCTAGTATGGACTTGGATACAAACTTTGATGAGGGTTATGATTTGGGGTCTAATTTCTCGAAGCAAAGAGACTATAACTCCTAATAACGAGTCGGAGATCCATGTGTACTTGTTAGAATCTATTGCTAAGAATATAGTAAGTTTGACATACTTCCATGGTGGAAGCAAAATAGTTGTCGATTTAAGATTCTTAGCCAAATTAGTAGAGATATTTTGGCGATTCCGATCTCGACTGTGGCATCTGAGTCGGCTTTCAGTACTAGAGGACGTGTAGTTGACTTTTCACATTGTTCATTGGCTCCAAAAATAGTTGAAGCTCTTATATGTTCTCAAAATTGGTTAAATTTCGAGCCGGTAGACGTTGATTTCTATAAATACTTAGATGAAGATTCAATGCTTGAAGAAGGTATCGATTCTATTTTTTTTTTCATTTTTCTAAATCTTTTTCTATTCAATCCTAACATTGTTGTCTAATTTTTTTATTTCATCTAATTTTATAGGATTTAGGGTCATTGGGTGAGGAAAAGAATATTGAAGACGTTGAAGATCTTACAAAGGTTTCGATGTAATAGTTTGTGAAGTTGTGTTAGAATTTTGTTAGTATTTCTATTTTATAAGTTTGGATTTTGAAGTATTAGTACTTTTTAGTACTTGAAATTTTGACTCTCTTTTGAATATGGAATTGGACTTTGAATTCTATTTTTAATNCAACCTAGAAACCGACCCGACCGACCGATGAACACCCCTACACTATGGCATTGGTGATTGGCTCCCAAAGTAGATTCGTTGGATAGAGGTGAGTACCTTCCTTTCTGGTGTAGAGAGACTTGTAAAAGTCTATGAACTCTCCTTCAATGTCATCAATCCGTGTCAAATTGTTTCCTGCCTAGATAAGATTTCTGTGATGGTGCTCCTTCACCTCTTGTTAGCAAGGGATCTGTGATAGAACTTGGTGTTTTTGTCCCCGTCCACAAGCCATTTCTGCTTGCATTTTTTATGCCAATAGATTTCTTCCCTTGCTGCCAATAAAATAAGGTCTTCACGAGCCTTGTCAATGATTTGTGTTGGTGTGAGAGGGGATCTTACTTCTTATTCGTCAATAGAGCTAATATCCTTCACCAGGGTCTCCCTCTGTGTAAGCAGGCACCCGAAATTTTAAGAATTCCAAGTCTTCAAGGCAGATTTTAGGGCTTTAAGTTTCATCATAAGACCATGACCCAACCAGCCATTGGTAGGGTTGCTGCTCCACCAATTTTTGAGGAAGGGGAGGAAAGCATGGTGAGTTAACCACATATTTTCAAATCTAAAAGGGGCGGGACCCCACTTATTCTGACCAGAATCAAGGAGGATGGGAAAGCGGTCAAAGGTAGTTCTGACCAGCCTCCTTGCTATTGGGAGCCTGAACGTGGTAATGCAGTCATTGGTGAGTAGGAATCTGTCAATTAAAGAGAAGGATATGCTATTTGACCATGTGTGTTTACCATTGGACAAAGGTATCTTAGTGAGGGCAGAGTCCTTGACGAAGGAGTTGAAGAGTCGCATGCTCTTTGTGAGAGGTCACCCATGTAATTTCTCCCAAGACCAACGAGAGAAGTTGAAGTCTCTAGCCAAGACCCACTGGTTGCTACACAGAAAAAAAAGGTCTCGAAGCTCTTGCCAGAATAGATGTCTATATTCTGTAGTAAATGGTCCATAAATTCCTGTTAACCATAAGGGAGAACCATCAGCTAAACAAAAGTTTATAGTGAGGGAGAAGACACCTTCCTGATTTCCACCGCCACGAAGTCCAGATCATTCCAAAGGATGAGAATCCCTCCTACTGTTCTAGTGGCGTCAAGGGCGGCCCAATTGATCCCATGTGAGCTCCAGAAGGATTTAACAATGACGCTATCGATTTGAGAGAGCTTTGCCTCTTGTAGGATAACCATATTTGGATTTACTTGGGAGATGGATTGCTTGATAAGGGCATGAGCCTCTAAAAACATTCCAGGAGAGGATCTTCATTTGACAATGGAGGGGCCACCCTTGAGAAGCACAGCTCACGTTTGAACAAATTTCTTGGTAACTGATGCCCAAACAGAGGCATTAAACCTATCATGAGAGCACACCATCTCAGAAGACCTCTCTTGATCTCTAAAAATTATATTGTTCCTTTCCAACCAATGACCCCAATTTACAGCAAAAGCAAAACCCACCTGCCAAAGGATCGACCCTTATATGGCTGCCATATTCGTTGTTGAACCAAGGACAACTAGAGCGTCCATTCTTCTTTTCTAACGAAAACCAACGAAACTAAAAAGTTTTAGTTTGATTCGGTTTTATACTAAAAAAATGAGAAAACCCAAACTAGACCGATGCTCTATATAAAAGGGAAAAAAAAAACCTAGAATATTGGGGGCCCCATTTATTCTCTCCCTAAACTAACACAGAGGTAGACCCTTCTTCCTACTCTTAGACATAGCTCATGTTTGTCATGCTCCTCCAACTTCGTGCATCGGCTCGTCTCTCCATCATCCGGCCCGCTCTTCCTTCATAGTGAGATTCTTTTACTCTCTATTACAATATGGTTTGTTGAAGATGGAAGCAACTTTAATTAGAACATTTGGTCTGTATCTAACCAGACTTTGAAATGAATATACGATATAAACGAGCCAGATACAGACCAAATGTTCTAATTAAAGTTGAACATCTCAGAGTTAAAGACTCTTGATGAAATACCTGAAGTTCCAGTCGTAAGCTCTACAACACTTCTGGAATCTGAACTCTGTTTGTCATCACCAGAATTAGCACCTTTCGTGGCCCAATTACACCTAATCTGTCGACTCCCAAGCCACTTTCCTATATCATCAAAACAGAAGAAAAACTAATATAGAACAATTCCCAATCAAAAGAGATAACAATACTCATATCCCAAAAACTGAGCATTAAAAAATGATATTCAAGACAAAGTTTTAACACCAAATGCATAACATAATATCCAGCTAAATGAAATAACTTAGAACCAATGTTCAAAATATTGATGTTGGAAATTTTGAAGTCTCGATTTCACAGGAATGTGAATGTCAATGGAAATTTCACCAAAAAAAAAATCATGGAAACCATAGAATTGATGGAACTAGTATGCAATAGTTTATAGCTTTAATTGTGACTCAATTGACAATTTCTAATCATCATATATAACAATATAGAAATAGTTTGCCTTAAAACATCTTTCTCTCTCCCTTCTCCTTCCCAACCCTAACCCTATCCCCGCGCTAGCCACTCCTCCAGACGGCACCACACCGCCCACCATCGCTGCTGCTCGTCAACCCTAACCCTAGACGCTACTCTAACCTATCCCTAACCCTAGCCGCCGACTCACCCCTTCCTCCAGACGATGACGGCCCTCTTTCCGCCGTCGCCGCTGCTTGCCAACCCTAACCCTAGCCACCACTCTAACCCTATCCATACCCTTCCCGCCGATCTAACCTTTCTTCCAGGCGTCATCGCCCTTCTAACCCTAACCCGCCGCCAACATCCTCATAACCCTAACCCACCGTCAACGCCCTCCTAACCCTAATCCACCGCCTTCTCCTTTGTCGTTACCATAGTCACATCCGTCCCAACCAGCTCACCGACGTCTCCGTATTTTTAGGCTGCTTTCAAATGGATTGGAGAAGTTGCAGCATTCAAGACAATTATTATTGGATTTGGTGTGACAGTGACTGTTTTCTCATAAAAGACTCTAGGAAGAATCTTCAATTTTTTCTTCAACTTTCCCAGCTTCAGTGGTTAGAAAAGGCTTTAATGGAACTTTTACATTTTCCTTTGTATTCAAGGTTTTTCATGCAAGTTAAGGATGGGAACAGAACTTGTCGACTACAGAAAAAGAGACTCTTGAAAGGTTGGTTTTTGGAATGTGTTGTTTGGCCGCCCTCTTCGGGTGGAAGAAAATTCATAACTGTACCTGCAGGGTTTAGAAAGATCGGTTGGGTAACCTTTTAGGACATGCTAAAAGACTCTTTGGTGAATTTCAAATGAAAGGTGTTGCAGGGCATCTCCAACTCTTCATTTGTATAGAGGGCTAACGACAGAGATAGTATGATGGCATCCCCTACCGTAAAGGATGAGGTTTTCGAGAAAAGAAAATGGAGCAACTCTTATTGGGTTCAAAAGGAATATGAAGTTGCGGAAACAGATTGTGATGTAGCTAACTCTCTTATACGTTAGCATACAGTACAATCCTTTTATTAGTTAAGTCTTTTATGGTTAGTTAGTAGTTACTCTATGGTAACTACTTGTTACCGTGTCCTTTCTATTTGCCTATTTAAAGGCTGGTTTATGTATCTTTAAGGCAGATTCCCATTAATAAGAATTCCATTCGATTACTTGCATCAAATTTGGTATCAGAGCATCCAAAAAAATCCTTGGGGTTTTAAGCATGGCGGGAAAAAAGAATGCTCCATTGGGAGGAGACTCTTCACTCGCTGAAAAAGAGGCGGAACTTACTGCCGTCCTCTCTCCACGATCGTCAACCACTCGAATCTTGATGGTTGAAGGGGCTGTAGAATGCAGCGGAATGTGGTTGAGATTCGTCAAGTTTTGAACGTGTAGGTAGAGAAAATCGACAACATTCAACTTTAGTTTGAAACACAACCAAGAAAGAAAAATGGGAAAGACATACAAGAACAGGGTATTACAATTGGCCGTGGTACGCAACTTCCAGTTCCAAGATTGCACCAAGAACCCATCCCTAATCCTCAAAGAAACACCGAATTTCCTCACACTCCAAACCAAGATCTCTATAACAGAGCGCCGAGGGAATATTTCGAACCTCGTTTTCCACCTCCACAACTCCAAGATTGGCAGAGATATCATCATCATCTTCGAAGACAGGGTAGATACCCTTGGCGGCAAGAAGCTCACGTTGATTCTTCAAGTGAAGAAGAAGATTTCCAGCAGTGGGGAGATGGTAGGCGACGGGATGTCCAGCAGTAGAGGGATGGCAGGCAACAGAATCACTACAACCAGCACCACCGCGATCCAGGTGATTACAAAATGAAAGTGGATTTACCTCATTTTGATGGAAAGATGGACATAGAAGCCTTTCTTGAATGGATCAAGAATGTGGAAAGTTTCTTTGAATA
Source organism: Momordica charantia (assembly GCF_001995035.1). The sequence goes on from NW_019104606.1 coordinate 71,847, forward strand.
TATGGCAACTCCTGATCACAAGAAAGTAAAGCTGGTGGCCCTTAAACTAAAAGGTGGTGCATCCACTTGGCGGGAGCAATTAGAAACCAATCGACACCGTTTTGGTAAGGCCCTTATTCGTACTTGGGAAAAGATGAAAAAACTTATGAGGGGCAGATTTCTTCCTATTAATTTTGAGCAGATTTTATACAATCAATACCAAAATTGCAAACAAGGGACTCGTACCATTGCTGATTATACAGAGGAGTTTCATCGGTTAGGGGCAAGAACCAATCCTGGTGAATCGGATCAATATCAAGTAGCTCGGTTTATTAGTGGCCTTCGCCTGGACATCAAAGAAAAACTTCAACTTCGGCCAATTGGGTTTCTTGATGAGGCAATAGCCACCACCATCACTGTAGAAAAACAACAGGCTAATCGGTTTCGAGTTCAATACCAAAGAAGACATACAGGGGACAATCAACCTAGTTCTTCCAAGAAAGGTACTCCTTTTTTTGATAAAGCAACACCTAGTACTTCATCTACTGCCAAGGGCAAAGGATCTGAGGATCTAAAACCAACCGAACAAACTACCAAAAGAACAGCTAATGCTTACTCAAGGCCCACGTTAGGGAAATGTTTTCGGTGTGGGCAAGTGAGACATTTATCAAATGAATGCTCACAACGGAAAACAGTCAATTTCTTGGAAGAATCCCAAGATTTTGACCAATCTGGTGACCTAGAATATGACGAAGAAGTGGACTACATTGAACCTGACGATGGAGAACAAGTGGCTTGCGTTTTGGAATGCATTCTACTAACTCCAAAAACTAGCCACAACCATCAAAGACATTCTTTATTCCGTACAAGATGTACAATTAATGGTAAAGTTTGTAACATCATTATAGATAGTGGGAGCACTGAAAACGTGGTCTCCAGCAAGCTTGTTACAGCTTTGAGTTTGAAGGTTTCTCCTCATCCTAATCCATACAAAGTTAGTTGGATTCGGAAAGGAGGAGAAGTGTTGGTCAATACTATATGTACAGTTCCTCTTTCTATTGGCAATAGTTACAAAGACCAAATTACATGTGATGTTTTGGATATGGATGTATGCCACATCCTTTTAGGAAGACCTTGGCAATATGACACTCAAGCTCTCCATAAAGGAAGAGAAAACACATTAGTTTTCTTGGATGGGTAAAACTGTGGTTCTGTTACCCTTAAACAGCAATCCAACTAATAAAGCCAATGATAAAGGCAACCTGTTTTATATTTGCAATGGGAAGCAACTGTTGTTACAAAAAACAGAACCCATTCTGGGTCTGATAATCAAACATTTTGACAACCCAAGTAAATGGCGCAATAGTAAATGGCCCAATAGTAATCAAATTTTCCGGGTCTGTTGTTTTAGATTCGAAAGTGGAAGGCCCTTGAACTCTGATTGGCTCAATAGTAAATGGCGCAAGTTAGATGGAATTCACGTGAAGATGGAGAAGTGGGATCTTGAAAAACATGGCAGGAACGAAATGACAGTTTGTTTTGGTGGCTGCGTGAAAATCTGCGACTTACCTTTAGAGCTTTGGAACACAAATTGCTTCAGGGCCATTGGAATCCATCTCGGAGGTTTGAAGAAAATCTCTTCAGCAACACTAAATCTGTTGGAGTGTTTGTGGTAAACGTGGTTACCATAAATGAAGTTACCAGGCCGTATTTTCCCTCCATTCAGCATTCAAGGACTTCGTTGATTGCAGATTCTTCCAATCCTTTGGATATCCAAATATTGCAAGAAGTCTTGACAGACGAAGAGTTTCAACTTGGCAAAGATTCTAATAAGGTTAGCTTGGAAAAGCATATTGCAACTGATCCCTCATCTTCTTAAAACGCACCAGTTGGCCCAGACAATGTGACGAGTCAATTGAGCACCCCTATGGTCAGAAAAGATGTGGGAAAAGATGTGGGCATTATTGGCCCTACTGTTTTTCAAGAGCTAAATGTAGAAGCTATTTTGACTTCTGCTATTTTGAACCAGAAGTCAAAGGGCAACCCTTTTCCACCTGGTATGAAGAATACCGAAAGATTAATTCAACCCCTTCCTTTTTACTGCTCTCGTAGAAAGCCAAATACTAATTTTGGAAAGGAGCTTGCAAAGCCCTCGGTAGCTAAAGGGGTTCAAGTTAACCTGCTTTCTTCGAGGAACGAGTAGTTAGTAAAGATAGTACGAATAAGATAAATGTTCTGTCCATTGGCTCTATTCACTCCACTAACGAGGGTTTGCCTCTTAGATCATCTTCCTTAGAATTCTCGAATAATGATCTTGAAGATGACGATGGTGCAATCAGTATTAGTAGTTTAGACTCTTCTCCAAAGTCAAACATCCCAATTGAGGAATTTTCTGAGCATTCTTTTGCGGATGATTTTCAATCTTTATTTAACGAAAAAAAGAAGATGAGAAGCCAATTCTCCCACAACAAAGAACTATTCCTTCCTTTTTTGAATAAATGGTGATTACTCTTGTCCCATTTGAATCTGTTCTCTGAGCTTTAAGTTGTTCGGAATGTTGGAATGTTCTCAAACATGCCTTCTACAGAGTTCAAAGCTTTGCAGTTTTAGTTAGGTTGGTTGGTTTATGAGGTTTTCAAAGTTTTTCTCCAGCGTGTGGTTTGACATTTTATGGTTTATATTTGGAAGTTTTTTTAAGACAGCATTGAGGCTTCGTATTTGGTGTTTACTCCTTATTAGCACTTCGGTTGCGGTCTGTTCTTGTGCCCCTAGCTTCTACTTGGTTCTTTTTGGAGTTTGGTCTTCACTCTTGGTGCTAAGGAAGGTTTTTCCCTCATACGGTTGTTGACCCTGGAATTAGTTTGGTTTTCTAAGATCGGTAGCAAGCAATTTTTCTGAGTTCTATTTTAGAATGCTTTTATCTCTTTTGAGCTTGTATTGCTCTTGTTGCAATATTTATTCGTTATTTTTCTATTCTTCTCTCTTTTCTTTTCTTTTTTCACCCCCCGGGGGTTTTGTATCTTGAACATTTTTCTTTTTCGTATATCAATGAAAAGTTGTTTCTTGTTCAAAAAATCATATATAACAATATAAGTAATATTGATATGAAACAATCAATATTGATGGAAATTTTGAAAAAAGATTACCGAAAAACATAGAATGGGTGGAAATTGTAACTATAACTTAATTATGCTATAACTAAACATTTTTAATTCTCATGTTCATAAATATAAGTAATATTTGTATATAATTAAGAATAATATCAATTTTCAATTTTGAATATAACTAAATAATTGTAAAAAAATTAAAATAGTTTTATAATTTTACTACTCATAACATAAATAATCTTAATATTGATATATGAATACAAATATGTGCACACTTAAATAATCTAATTTTACAAAAATGTAAGTAACAATATCAATGTTGATAGAACTTTTAAAAAAACCACATAAATTATAGAGATTATTTTAAAAAAAAACTAATGACAAAAATAAGGAACGTAAAATAATGAAAAAAAAAACAAGTGTCAAAAAAATAATAATATGAAAAAGAAATACATCTAATCTATTTTTGAACCCAGAAAAGAAGATTAGCAAAATAAATAAGGTGGTGTGAGGAGGAAAGGAGAGAGATGGTATTGAAAGAGAGAATGGGAAAACGCCCTTGTCCCACATTGGTTATTTCATGGTTGGAAGAGTCTATCCCCACCTAGTACATGGGCCTTATAGTTCAAAAAAATTGTCTGTGTACGTGATATGTCAAAGGGGAGATGTCGTTGACTTGGGGGAAGAAATTTTATGTCCCCTGTGCGACATGTCATCTGTTGCTCAACATTCTATGCCCTGCTTAGAACCTGGTATGCATACTTTATTACACAAGTTTGGTCTAAAAAAAATATCCCATATAATATTTTAAATAGTTTTTATATGAACCAAGCCAACAATTCAGGAATTCTGTCCAAGGTTCAAGCCCAATAACCAAATAAGATTCAAGCCCATATTGCCAATCCAAACTCCTTTTTGAGGCTCCAAGCTTATCGAGATTGCATTGAAAATATTTTTTTCAAGAATCTAAGCTACTCGAACTCAATCCAAAAGGAATAGTTTAGGGAGGCCCACAGAAACATCCTAGTTTAAGACTATTTTTTTATCTTGAATCTTGTATTGACTCTTTATATTGGACAACTATTTAGGATTTCATTACCCTTAATTTTAAGCCCTAGCCACCACCCTCATTGATGTATTAGGGAGGGGAGATTGTTTTAGAATACACAATAATTTGTTTAGATTTGTCTCAGACTCTCATTGGACTGATATGATTTATCCCTTGTTTGTTTAGGAGATCTTTTAGGGTTTTCGTTCCTTTCTTGCTGCCCCTTGAGGCTATTTATGTGCCTTGTTTAGGTCATTGTAATTAAGACTTCAATGGAATAATATTCAGCCTTTGAGCAACTTAAAAGGCCAAAAACCTTTGCAAAACCCTTTTGCAATTCGATGCATTAGTTAGTGTTGCACGACCCCACAAACATTCTCAAATTGATTGATCACTAAACTTGTGGAATGTTTCAACCTTGAATAAGAAACAAGTTTCCTAACTTCTTGGTCATTGACCCAAAGACAATACAAATCAAGTTGACTTTTGAGTTGATCCAATTGTTAGGTAGGCTCTCATATTCAGTTCCCTTGGGTTTTCATATCAAGTTTCCATCCTTCACATTTCTTGTAAGATAATTCTTACTCTATTTCTCATTTCCATAACATAATGATTAAATTCTCATTTCATTTCAAGTCCTACATGCATGGCTAATGCACATGATATGGTTAGCTAGATCACTGAATAGAATAATATGAAACATTTAGGGGGATAGTAGGTATACCATTTATGTCATTAATTGCACTTTGAGCATCCTGAAAACAGAATAAACAAATCAACAGACAAACAAACAATTATGACAATCATCGAATAACCTGAAGAGTCAAGAAGGGGTAAAACGTCCTATTAAAAACATTCCAGACCTGCTCATTCCGAAAGGCAACAAACCCATAACCCCTCGACCGTCCAGTTTTCTGATCCCACATAACCCTTGCATCCCTGAAGTATTTAAGGAAAGAAAAGTTAGAGGTGCTAGAGCAAGGCGCTCGCAGTTGAATGAATGGCAATAAGTTAAGCTCAACCACATCTCAAACATTTTAACATAAGCCAAGCAGACAGACTGCATAAACAAAAATGTGGAGAACAAACTTACGAACAACTGGGGTAAACAGAAAAGCATGCAAACAACGTAGCATCAGTAACCTCAGGGCTAAGATCACCAACAAATATATTAAAATGACCTGCACAAAAACACCATTTAAAAAATCAGCCGCCAGATACTACAAACTCATCATCATTAGAAATAGAATCAAAGGAAAAAGAAACAATCTAAGCATACAACCAGATGTGTCCTCTCTCTGACTACTTGCATATGCCCAATTAACTTTTATAGGTTGTCCAAACCTGTGCAAAATTATAATGAAATATATGATTTGGTCAGTGTCAATAAAAATGCCAGAAATAATTCCACTTACAGGTTTCTTCCATTGAGAGAAATAATAGCAACTGCAGCCGATCTGCGATCAAAGTAGTCCACAAAACCATAGGATGACTGCATAAATAGTAATAAAACTTAAGACATAATGTTAGCGGCAATTTATATAACAAAAAACATGTTTAAAGAAGATCCTGATCTATGAGGATAACCCTGGATTATTTGAAATAATTCCACCAACTAGTTATTGAAGGAAGGAAAAAATACATCAAACTCTAATAGGTGGTACTTTTTTTTAATGGAAAAACACAACTTTCATTGAGGACAGATGAAAGAATACAAGAGGGAAATACAAAAAAAGCCCAAGCCAAAAAGAGTTATTAATCAATGGTACTTATTATCATCGTGGAAAGAGGTCATATAGCAACCAATCACGATCTAAAAGGAAACCTCACCTTCTCCTTCCTAATGAGCTTACATCCTTCAATGGGTCCAATACTTGAGAAAACTTCTTGAAGAAGAGGCTCGGTGACTTGAGGATGAATGTTTCCAACATACCTATATTTTCCCATCATATCAGATTGATAGCTTATTAAGCACAAAAAATACCAGAAATGTAATAGCAGTCAGTGTAATCAAATTCATTCAAACAACACACAAACCAGAATGGTATCAGTTTTAGCAAACAATGATCATGATGTGAAGTGTCATGGAGATCAATCAACAAATGCCAAACCCAATGAGGAACTCTATATCTAAGGCAAGAAAGGTACAAGTTAATCCAAGTCAAGACTCCATCTTACTTTGTAAAAGTTAAAATGAACTAAATGACAAATAGAAAGAGGAAAATAAAATATCTATTTAACACTCACACACTGCGGCATGTACTTGAATCAAAGCCAGGAGGCAGGTTTCCACTCAAGATAGGCTCTATCTGCAAAATAAAAAAGTAAAAAACAAGAAAGGGAAAAGGGAAAACAAAATCTTCCTAGAAAAACATATTTGCACTCCTCACCCAAATTCCAGCGACATATGGAAAAGATTATGTAAAAATAGTGTCACTAACAGACTCAAAGCCACAGGCAATGGGTAATGTTTTAATTCCAGGCTTGAAAAAGACTCCAATTGACTCTCATGTTCTTCAACAAGAAATCTCCAAGGACTTTTCAGGGAAGCTCATGTAAAGAGAGATATGGTACTGGTGTGGTACATCAATAATCATATTTCCGAACAGTTATCTGGATGCCTTTCTCTTATTTAGGTTACCAAATGCAACAGGTAACAGCCACATTTGTACTGGAATAACTATTTTCTAGCTCCTAAGACTCTCATAATGATGGCAACAATTCGTGCAGGAAGAAAAGAAAGGAGGATTATTTGCAAAGCAGTTAATCAATTGTCATCTACTCATTAGCACCCAAATTTCATCATGTATGTATGTGCACACAAATAGGCCAATCAAAGTGAAATAGGGGGGAGAGGGAAGGAGGGAAAAAAAAAAAGACGAACTCAGAGAAAAACAGGGAAACAATACATGGTTTTAAATTTGATAAAAGGCCATGCACACAAGGTTAATGTCCATGTGCTTCTTTCAATCGAGTAGGAATATTGTCTCTGGACATCATGTATGATTGTTTAACCCCAAACCTAATTGTTGTCTTTTGTGCCATGCCAAGAGAATCCTAAGACCCAAAGCCACCTGTTTCTTCATTTTCCAACAACTCGGGGGCTTTAGTTTTTCTTACTACAGGCGTTTGACCTGGGTCGGAAGTCTTGAACAGCTTCTCAATGGCCATGTTTCTAAACATCAAGGCTTTGGCTTGGAAGTTGTGGTGGAAAAGAAACCATACACTTTTTCGCAACACTTGGGAAAGGGTCATTTGGGATACTGTTCAGTACAATACTTTTTGGTATAGCTCCTCGTGAAAATGTTTTCTTCGCCATGATTCAATTTTATCAATACCAATTGGAGAAAGTTATTCCACCCCCGGGGCTCCTTTCTAAGATTGATATCTTATCACCCTTTGAACTTTTAGTTCACCAATGAAATCTTCCCTGTTACCATTTATTATGAAAATGGAAAAAAAACAAAACAAAACAAAAAAAAAAACAAGATGACATCTTATTGATAAAAGGAACCCAGATTTCAAGAGAATATAGCTGGAGAGAGAGATCCAAGCTCGTGGAATCAGAAAAACTGAGGAATAAATAATCGATCAGAAGAGGATACATAACTTACAACCAAATCTAACGATAAAAAAAATAAAAAAATAAAAACTATAAGAGAGGTAGAAACCTGAGGAGCGGCCAGGAGACCGGGGTGGGGATACAGAGACTGCTGCATCATTGCCTGCTGTCTAAGCCTCTGATACTGCATCTTTCACGAAGAGTGAGATTGAGATGAAGGAGACGAAGATCTTGAATTGGGGGGCTTCAGAACGAAGAAAAAACAAGGAAAAAAGAAAAAGAAAAAGAAAACAAACGAAAAAACAAACGAAAACAAGTAGGGAAGAGGAGAAAAAAATAAAAGAAAGAAAATAAAAACCCTCGAAGGGAGGGAGCAGAGAGAGGAAAGAAGAGCTCAATACAGAGTATCAGACAAATCAATTTTCGAGTAAATGGAAGAACAGATCTGCTCACAACCTTTTATATACCGCCACTTCCACTATTATCCGAGAGAAGAGGGAGGAAACTAAAAATTAGAGAACTATATATTCAAGTTCTATTTTCTATTTTCTGTTTTTATTTACTTAAATATATGTGTGTGTGTGTTATAAACCCTTCTTTTATTCAAAGTGTACAAATTCTATCGTTTACCTGTGGTCAATTTAATTTGTAAGTCATATTTATAAGTATTTGAAATTATCAAAATATTAACAATTATGTAGTAGATATTGTGTCAAAAAAAATGTAGTAGATATTATTTATTACTTTTTTTTAATTGTCTACAAAATTACTGTTATTGCAATAAAATAATTTATATTTAATTTAACTCCTTCTACCACAGAGTTATTGATTCGTCTTTTGTCATAGTCAAGGAATGTCGATGAAAACGTCGATGTCTCAATTTTATTGAAATATCGACAATATCGATGTCGATTAGTATTTCTGTAAAAGTCAAAGGAGTTAAAAATGGTAAAAATATATAAGTTAAAAAAATATTTTTCTATTTTAAATAAGTTTAAAAAATTAATTAATATTAATATCACGTTATATTAGTGTAACGTCTACGATGGTATGTTTGTTTAACATTTTCTAATTTTCGTTACGCTAAATATATTTTTAGTGCTAATGTTTGGTATTTTTCAATTTAGTCTTCATTATGTTTAAAAATATTCAATTTATTCTATCATTGTTTTGAATGTTTTTTTAGTACGATAAATGTGAGATGGATAATTAAACCTCTATATTTACCACAATTTGATTTCATTCATGAAATTTGGTAAACATAGGGAAGAAAGTTTTCATTACGATTCTTTATTACGATTGCGGGTAAGTAAATAGAACCTTAGAGGAAGAACAAGATGAATTAATAAATCCACTTTGAAGTTAACTTATTCGTTCGACCAATCATTGGAATGTAAACAAGAGACCACAAGGGCAAATATTTCAATAGAACATTTATCTAAAGCTTCGAATGACAACAATTTGACTAAAAAGTAATTCAAAACTTAATCGAAGAATTAACATTTATCTTAAAAATCTATAGAGTCAATTACAAAAAGTACTAGTTTGAAAGGGCTTTATTTATAATTGATATGATACGAGATTTACATTATACGAACTGAAGCACCTGAAACACTAAACATAATAGGTATTAGTTTAGGTTTTTGGGTTGAATAGTCATTTTTCATAGGCTCATTTGATAGATGTCTTCACCCCAAAATTTATGTTATCTAACAATTTACTTACGTCACTTTGGTGTGAAATTACATATTTGCCCTTTATCATTTTTTCTTGTTTCTCTTTTTTTTTCTCTCATTCTTCACTCTCATCTTTTTCATTTTTTTCTCTCTTTTCTTCGTTCTCTTCCAATCTCCCTTTCTCTTGGGAAAATTGATAAAATAAACCTTCAGGGTCTCTTAATTTTTTAATCGCCCTCCCCAAAACACAAATTTTCTAGTCCCTACTAACATCACCAACTTTGCCAAATGACCTCCCATGCCCCTCTTGCATTTTTTCCTCTTCCAAACTCCATCTCTCTTCTCTCTCCTCCACTAACATTTTAGACTCCCTCCTTATTTCCTCTCTCTACCTCCATCTCCCTATTTTTCCAGATTTTTTTTCCTCCTCTCTATTTTCTTATCGTTTTTCATTATTCTCTTTTTCTCTTTTCAGCAAAGCTTTTTTTTCTCATTCTCCCTAAAATTTTCTTGGAGTTTCTCTTTTCCATCTTCCCTCTTTCTCTATTTTTTCTATTACTATTAGTCTCTTTCTTCTCTACTCACCACAAAAAGCAACTTTTTTTCCTCCATGATTCCCGTGACTTTTAGCAATCGCTGACGATGGATGCATCAAAGCCGACGAAGGAGGTCATTCGCCGAAGAAAGAAGATCAGTGGGGGAGGAGATAAAGAGAGAGAGCAAGGGTGAGCGAGAGAGAGCGAGGTTGAGCCAAATACTATCTCAATATTAATTCAAATTTGTTTCCCGAAATCTATTCTCAATCTCATTAAATCTCTCAACGTAGTTTTAATTAAGATTGAATTAAAAACCTCTCATTTTGCTTTCATCTCTTTCCTTCCTAATTTAAAATTTAATCAAATGAAAATATCAATTTAAAATCTAATTATAAAAAGAAAGTATTCGAGTTTGAAATTTAATTTAAATTTGTTTCCCAAAATCTCTTTTTTAATTAGATTTTAAATGGATACATTTGATTAAAATTTAACTTAGGAATGAAAGATGAGAAAGCAAAATTGGGGGATTTGAAAGCAAAATTGGGGGATTTGAAATTCAATTTTGGAGAGATTTAAGGAGATTGATGAGAGATTTCGGGAAACAATTTGAATAATATTGAGATTCCGTTTTTCTCAAAATTAATTTGATTTGATAAACATTAATTCAAAATTAATTTTTAGATACTATAAAAAAACAATCTCATTAAAAATATTATTTTTAGATTCCCTTAATTCTCTCTCGCTCACCCTCACCCTCGCTCTCTCTCTCTTGCTCACCCTCGCTCTCTCGCTCACCCTCGCTCTCTCTCTCGCTTACCCTTGCTCTCTTTCTCTATCTCCTTCCTCATTCCTCTTCCACTGAGCTTCTTTCTTCGACGAATGACCTCCTTCGTCGGTTTTGATGCAGCCGCCATCAGCGAAGTCACAGGAACCATGGATGCTACTGGTTTTTTTAAAAAAAAACCTGAGAGATTTAAAGTTTTGTTTTTTAAGTAAATTGTTGTTTTTGTGGTCAGTAAAGAAGAAAGGGAATAATAGTAATTAGAAAAAAAATACAGAAAGATGGAAGAAGGAAAAGAGAAAGAAAATTTTAGAGAGAATGAGAAAAAATACTTTGTTGAAAGAGGAAAAGAGAATAATGAAAAACGATAAGAAAAAAAATATGGAAAAAGAGGGAGATGGAGGTAGTGAGGGTCATGTGAAGGTGATGATGCTTATAAAACTTGTGTTTTGAAAATGATAATTAAAAAACTTAAAAGTGCCCTATAGAATGCTTATATAGATTTCAAAACACAAGTTTTATAGACATTTGCTGACATCACCTTCACATCAAGTGACCCTCACTACCCCTCCATTGATATTTTAGACTTCTCTACTTATTTCCTCTATCTACCTTCATCTCCCTCTTTTTCCAGATTATTTTTTTCTTATCGTTTTTCATTATTCTCTTTTCCTTTTTCAGCAAAGTTTTTTTTCTCATTCTCTCTAAAATTTTCTTGGAGTTTCTCTTTTCCTTCTTCCATCTTTCTGTATTTTTTCTAATTACTATTATTCCATTTCTTCTTTACTGACCACAAAAAGCAATTTACTTTAAAAAAAAACCCTAAATCTCTCATCTTTTTTTTTTTTAAAAAACGAGCAGAGCCTCCATGGTTCTCGTGACTTCGCTGACGACGGCTGCATCAAAACCGACGAAGGAGGTCATTCGCTGAAGAAAGAAGCTCACTGGAAGAGGAATGGGGGAGGAGATAGAGAGAGAGCGAGAGCGAGAGCGAGGGTGAGCGAGAGAGAATTGAGGGAATCTAAAAATAATATTTTTTTAATGATATTGTTTTTTTGATAGTATCTAAAAATTAATTTTGAATTAATGTTTATCAAATCAAACTAATTTTGAGAAAAACAGAATCTCAATATTAATTCAAATTATTTCTCGAAATCTCTCATCAATCTCCTTAAATTTCTCAGTTTTAATTATAATTGAATTTCAAATCCCCAATTTTGCTTTTCAAATCCCCAATTTTGCTTTCCCATCTTTCATTCCTAATTTAAATTTTAATCAAATGTATCAATTTAAAATCTAATTAAAAAAGAGATTTTGGGAAACAAATTTGAATCAAATTTCAAATTCAAATACTCTCTTTTTGTAATTAGATTTTAAATTGATATTTTCATTTGATTAAATTTTAAATTAGGATGGAAAGAAATGAAATCAAAATGAAAGGTTTTTAATTCAATCCTAATTAAAACTAGGTTGAGAGATTTAACGAGATTGAGAATAGATTTTGGGAAACAAATTTGAATTAATATTGAGATAGTATTTTTAGATTCCCTCACGTTCACCCTCGCTCTCTCTCTCTTTATCTCCTCCCCCACTGATCTTCTTTCTTTGGCGAACAACCTCTTTCGTCGGCTTTGATGCATCCATCATTAGTGATTGCTAAAAGTCACGGGAATCATGGAGGAAAAAAATTGTTTTTTGTGGTGAGGAGAGAAGAAAGAGAATAATAGTAATAGAAAAAATAGGGAAAGACGGAAGATGGAAAAGAGAAACCCCGAAAATTTTAAAAAAAATGAGAAAAAAAAGTTTCACCCAAAAGAGGAAAAGAGAATAATGAAAAAAGGAGGAAAAAAAGGGAGATGGAGGTGAGAGAGGAAATAGAGAGGAAATATTAGTGGATGAGAGAGAAGAGGGATGAAGTCTGCAAGAGAAATAAAAACAAAAGGGGCATAAGAAGTCATTTGATAAAGTTGGTGATGTCAGCAGTCACTAGTTTATTTTGTCAATTTTCCCCCACCTATTTGGTCCGTTCTATCTCAATATATTACCATTAAAGAAAGCTATCCCACCCTCTCCCTCTAAAAATAGATTTTTTTTTCCTTTCTCTCTCTAAAATCCCTACCGCCCCCACACGCCTTTGTTATAGTTAAAGACCATACCACCTCACCACCCAGTTTCTGCCGCTGTCATCTCGATCCTCTCTAGCGATAGACTGCACGCTGTTGGTGCGCTCGAGATCTGGAGCGAGATCCGAAGCGAGAGAGATCTTCGGTCGGAAACACGGTTCACATCCATGTCGTCATCCACCCTTCATAGCTTCGACCATCGTCGTGAATAGCTGAGAGGAAGAAGAACAAGTGGTGGGGAGAAGCGGAGAGAATAATGAAAATGGGGCAGGTTTTTTGGAAGAGGTTTAGGGGAAAATCGGAGAGAGAAATTACTTTTTTACAATTTAATTTTAAATTTAAATTTCAATCATAGTTAAAATGAGGGGAGATTAGATGAGAGATATTTTACATTTTGGATTAAATTTTAAATTTGAATTTCAATTATAATCAATATTATGGAGAGATTTAAGGGGATATATATATTAAATTTTAAATTTGAATTCCATTTGAGATAGATTAAATGATAGATATTTGTTTCATTTTTCTTAGTTAAAATAATTACTTAGATAGAGATTTGTTTCACTCCCCTCCAATTATAATTTCAAATTGTGATGGCTGCAAGAGTTAGAATAAAAGAAAATAAATTTTCGGAAAATATACATTAAATTGAATGGAATAAAAGGAAACACGGTTTGAGAAAATATATATTAAATTAAATTGAATAAAATAAAACAAATTTTGGAGAAATATACATTAAATTGAATTAAATAAGAAACAAAATTTTGGAAAATATACATTAAATTGAATTGAAAAATGGAAACAAAATACGAGAAAGAAAGATAGTGAGAAATACTCGAAGTCCCAAAATCTACATAAAAAAAAAGTCAAATCTCCTTAGATCTGGCTCTCGGTCTCGTTCAAGTTCTCCTTTAAGTTATGGCTCTCGCTCTTGCTCTCAGTCAAGATCTGATCGAGAGTGAGAGCGAAAAAATCTAATCAAGGGTGAGACATATATGAGAGAGATCCTTCCATCGGAGAGATATGAGAAATGTATAGTGTAGTTTAATGGTGTGATTTTTTATTGTGCTGTCGTCGTCCATGTCGTCACCATCAGCACGAATCATAGAGAGAGGAGATGGAGAAAACGAGATAGAATAAATAACAAGGGCAAAAAATGGATAAGAAGGAAGACGAATTCAACAAAGCTAGAGATATAATTTCTTTTCTTATTTGTCTTTCTTCTGCAAGTAAAACATAGAGAAAAAAATGGAGAAGAGAGAGGTGAGAGGAGACAGAAAAGGGAAGAGAAAATAGAGAAATTCAGAAAAAAAATAACAAGGACAAATATATAATTTTACACGATGACTTGAGGGTGAGGACATATGTTAAGGTGAACCTATTAGTTTGGTAATGGTTGGAGTAGTAAACTCGGATTAAGCAAGAATCTCTTCCTTTTTTCATGTTACTGTTAGCATCACTGTTTTAGAGGACGAAAAATGTCATATTTGTTTGTTATCTCTTTAAACTTGAAGTCTTACTTCTTTCTTAAAAATAAATAAATAAATAAATACCTGAGATCTTACTTTCTACTATCCTTTCAAGCACAAACCCTCTTCCAATATGGTATTGTCTAGTAAAACGGGAAATTGGCAAAGATAAGCCAACTTTAAAGGGATTAAAATCTTATGGGAGCACTTTTTAGTTTATAAACCCACTTTACCATCTCCTTGTAGTTCTGAAACTCCAATGACGACACTATCTCCAGGTGTTCTGGGTGAGTTTTATTTTTTTCGATGAGTTGAAGTTTTGTTGATGATTTGATTTGCATTGATGATTTTATCTTTCTAAATTTTTTGTTTTTTTTTTATTGGTGGGTTTAGTGTTCAAGTATGTGAAAGGGGTGGATTATTTGTTGGTGGACAAACGACGAGCGTAATTTGAAGAATTTGATTTTGCAATTGGTAAGGAAGGGAGTTGGGCTAGAAACTGGCGGTGGTTGTTCTGGTTGTGGCTGGAATTGAAGGCCTCCTTTCACAAAAGTGACTCGTTAGAGGAGCATTCCGCATTGGAGGGAAGCATCTGCACGAGTGGTGGTGGACGAAGCGGAAGCGAGAATGTTGACTTGGGTAACATAAACATTAGGGAGAATCCAATGCTTTGAAAACTTAAGGGTATCTCAGTCATATAAATTATGTACAGATCGACTGTGTATGGATCACTAACTATTGACTAAGGCTTACTCATATATGATTGATTTAGACGGCTTAATAGATGACAATCCAATTTTCAAGTGAGATATTTGTTGTTTTCCCACAACCTAGGTGAATGCAAGTGCAAGTGTACACTATATTCTTGCCGATTGTAGTATAAATAAGGTTGAAATCTACAGGGACTAAGAATGTTACTTTAAGCATGCACTTAAGAATACCAAAAAAATGCAAATAAAAGATAAATAGTGTTTGTAGAATTATAACTAAGTAAATAAAACACAGAAAGAAATTCCAGGAGAGAAATACTGTGATAATCGATGCTGGGGCAAATAAATGTTGAAGTAAAACGAACAAAACGGGAAAACAATTAATGAGATGGAAACATGGGAGATCGTGACATGCTTTCACTCTCTCACAGAAGACGTTCTAGCATAAAATCACTACTAATGCTCAAATTGACGTGGTTCCCTTCTGAGACACCAAAATATGAATATCTACAACTTCCATTGTTAAATACCCAAGCATAAAGAACAGTTTATAAGCATGGTTAGACAGACCTTGTCCCTAAGCATCCATAAAAAAGTATCTAACCACAAAGAGAGCCAAACGAACTACCTATATACTCTTCCGAGTCAAACAAGAGCAAACAAACTGATAAATGTGGCCAGCATAGATCAGTAAGATGAAAATATTATATCAACTCTATTTAACAGCAGCAAAAACAGCTAGAAAGCCTCTGTTCACAAGCTACGATCCCCCAAAAATGGGGTTTAGTTCATGGGAAATGAAGAAAATACAATGGGTAAAGAGAGAAACAACTCATTTGGTGAAAAAGCTTTGAGAAATCCTCTAAAACCTCCAGCTTAGTGAGAAACCAGTAGTTCCAACCTCCTCCCGTTGGCTTATTCTCGAAATGGGGGAAGCTTTCTTAGTCTTCAACACGTTTTGGGACTATTTTTCTCTCTTGGGATCTTTTCCCCCTTGGGGATTGATAATGAAACAATCTCATCTTGTTGCTTTTATAGCTCTCCTGAAAATTAGGGCAAAACTCAGTAAAACGAGCGTTGTACAAACATAAGTAAAAATCTTGCGTGTTACCGCTATCCAAGAATTTTTGCAGCAAGAGATGCTCCAACGTTAACATGCTCTGGTACAACAATGCTCCGACATTTCTCCTATAATCCTGGCATTCTGCTGCTCCTCAGTAAGTTCTCCAAATTCTGCATAATTAAACAAAAAATAGGGGAAATAAGCAGGAACTTACGTAAATTCAATAACATGAGGATTTAGAATGTGGTAATCATATTTTTCACTCAATTCCTCACTTAAGCATGCAATTTAGACACAAATGCCTTCACATTAAAGTACAAATTAACCCAAATTATTAATAAGATAACTCTCTTTTGGAGAATTATCAATATCCAACCTAAAAGGAACAAAGGGAAGAATCCATGAGTTTTCTCAACCCAAAACTCAAAGTCGATGAAATAGTTTTATTTTTATTTTTTTATAGGTCCAGGGGCAAAGCGTACCTTGTTTGATAGGCTCCCTTGGCAATAGTTTCACTTCTGATGTTCTGCCTTGATGAGTGGGAGAGGTAGCCGAATTAGGATATCACTATTGGCACGGACACAGCGCAGGAAATTTCGATCCTAAAAATGGGAAATAAACATGGAGGAAAACACAGCCCTTTCAGTTGCTCTCTACACGGTGACTGTCCTTTTGGGTGTTACCTTATCATATATTTGCCGTAGAGGTTCATTTTCCTCACTCAGGAAACGAGAAAGGGAGGAGAGCCATGGGTGCTACCGTGGTACCTATAAATGCCAGACGGTGACAATTGGGAAGTTGTCACTAAGTATTCATAGTTACCTTGGAAGAACCATTTATCTTATTTTTTAGAATTTTCATGAGTAAAACCCATATGCAATAACCCAACATTTTCTTAAATCAAGTATTTGAGTTTTTCTTGAAAGCGTAAATGTCATATCATTTGAAATAAATACATCAACAAATGTCGGTACCTCAAACTTCTATGTCAACATTCCGTGATTAACATTAACAGAAGTTTTACTCTAAAGACCTGTAAGGTTGAGGACTGAATTGTCAATTTTTAAAACTTAGATAACAAATAGAAACATATAGGTGAACGAAGGTATATTTTTATCGTAATGAGAGTTGTTCCAATTAAAACTATACTACGAAAGAAATAGAGCTTTTGACTCATAAGATATACTAGCTCATGATTTTTATTTTAATTATTTATTATGCGTTAATATTAATAAAATTTTAAAATAACAAACATTACAATTAAAAACAAATTTATCATTGTTTTAATTTATAATAATATTAGCATAGATAATTAATTACACAACTATAAATAAGTAACTACTATATCTCTAATTTATATATCGACTACAAATTTTAGTATACAAAATTAGGTGTCTGTTTCCGAATCCATAAATTTTAGGTCAGGTTTACTTCCGAATAATCAAAATTATGATCAATGGAATCAATCATATGTTTTTTCTTTTATGTTATTTGCTATAAATTTTCTGAAATTGTAATCATAAATCTTTTAAGGTTGTTTACTGAAACTAAGTTGGAATGTGAATTAGATAAATAACAAGTACATTCATTTTTTATTTATAACTAATTACAAATATATTATTGTGTTAATTTTTTATTTAAAACAATAATTTATTTTTAATAATTTTTACTGTAACAACTTATTTATATTAACAAATAATAAATAGTTAAAATAAAATTACATCAATTAAAAAAAATTTATTAAAAGAACCAACATTAATATAAAATTTTATTGTTCTAATATTAAATAATAATGAATCATATTTTAAGTATATGTATTGATATTAATTAACAATAACAAAGTAAAATTAAATAGAAATTTGTAACATTCCACATGTTAAATATAAGCATCACATAACTGCGTATCGGTTAAGAACGACGATGATCTACGTTTCACACGGCACATGATTCCATGGATAGTTTTATTCGAGATCGTGATGGAGGATCTAGCTTATGATCACCGGTTTTGATCATGCCACTAGACATTTGATTAAGACATTGCACAATGATCCAAACACTTTGTCGCATCTCTGGTACTTCAAGATCCAATTGGTCATGAACATCGTAAGGTGCTGCTCTTCGCAAATCCCAACACTTCACTTTCACTTAGGCTCGGGTCAAGTCGGTAGGGCGACCCTATCGGACTCAAACAAACTGTACGTGAGAGTTTCCCTTCGTACACAACTCGAATCATTATCAGATGCCCCAAAAGGCAACATTTCCTTGTTTGTTGCGTGCAAACAAGCACCAACCACAACCAAGAACTATGACCAATAGAGTTAGACACTTAGCTACATTCGCACGCAAAAGGAATGTGGTTCTGGTTGAGGCTTTCTTTCCTTTATTAGTAAATGAGATCTCCCTTTCCCGTTCACTCGACCTTTCTCTGAGGTTAAGCTCAACCGGGCGGACCTGATGATCCGCATGAGGCTCCGCGGGAAGCTTCTGCACGACTATCTTAGTGGCAGGTGCACGGGAGGGTGAAGGCAAAAAAAAAAATAGAATGGACTTCTTTGCCTTCCTTCATGTCGTAGTCTTACCTTATCAACGGGTCTTGCGTTAGATACATACAACATTTTGTTTGACTCATGCCTTGGAGAAGAACGTTCTTTGTTTGAGTTTGAAGTCGTCATCTTGCAGGAGTCACCTGGTTATACCCTTCTCTCCTTTTTTGATTATTTCCATATGATATGTTGAATAACTTCGTATAGTCGACTAGCATCGACTGTGTCTGCTTCAACTTCACCCGTCACTCGTATCGGTATTTACAAACCACCAATATACCTGATTTGAATGTTGATATATTTGCTATGAATATCACTTAATCAAAGGTATACTTGAATGTTGATATATTATGTTTTACTCCAACGAAAAAATTTCATTTTAAATTATAAGTTGAAATATCAGTTTTACTCAAAATTATAGATTTTAGATAACATCATAGAAACTTTTTCCCTGACACAAATGAAATCGTTCAAAGAATGAATATTAGACTTTTTTTGTTTATTATTTGGAATTAAGATGTCATTCATGGTACATTTAATTAGGAGGATATCTTATAAAAGTTTTTACTTTTAACATTAAAGTTATTAGAGCAATATTTGGCCTAAAATAATTATGTTTGATCATTGGTCTAAATTATAATGAATATTCTAAATTTAATGAAATTCATCGGGAAAATAAAATAATTACTTACATTAAGAACACATGTTTCAAATAACATATACAACAAAAGTATTATCATAACAACTTTCATCATAGGTTCTGAAAACGATGAAATCATAGTAAAGGCTACTCATTTAATGTATTTTGATGTACTTCAAGTATGTAATGATTTACATTCATATAAGAAGTATATCAATTAAAACTAATATATCGTGATATACTTCATACTAGGTCTATTAATTATAATTGATGTGCTTCATATAAGGTAAGTCAATTATAAGTAAATATACTAGTATGTACGACATCAAAGTATATAAGATTTACATTAACGTACCTATAAGGTATGTCAAGTATATCATTGATATATGAAGTACATCAATAACAAAGGATATGATATGAAGTAATTAACATAGTATACCAAGGTAAATCACCGATTTGATATATCACGATAAATTTAGAATAACAAAAAATTTGAAAATCGTATTTACAAAATTATGTCATTTTTACCAAACTCAAAAATTTGTTACTATAATCACGGTTTCAAATGTCGAGTGACATGTCGATTTGTTTAGGTGTTCGACATCGACACGGGAGAAAAGTCGTTTTCCTCCAATGTCGTCGACATGTCGACTCAAATATCATTTCTTTTTATAAATTTAGGTTATTTTATTTTTTTATGTTCTTCTTACTACAATCTATAATTTCTCACAACCTCGATATCGTAATCTTAACCTGTCCAATGCAACATTCGCATTTTAATATAAAGATTGAGTAATAAGTATAACCAATCAGATCGTTACGAATATAAGATTTAGAATTTACTTTATATTGTTCTATTAAAAGTAGCTGACTACTTTTTTGAGTGTCTTTCGTAATAGGAATTTACCAGGAAATAATATAATTACCGACGATGACACATCTGGTGGAGGAGGTGACACCAATGCTTACAACCAAGCAGAGGTGGGGTAGTCCAGGTTAGAAGAGCAAAGTTATGGTCAATGAAGTTATTATAATTACTCTGGGTATGGTCAACTTGAATACTCACCTATGACTATGATTATCACCCTCAACCTCGTGATTGTGTCATTCATCCAAATTATTTACCAATGAGATCCATGTGTGCTTCGTATGAATCATATTCTACTAATTTGAACAACTACCTTCAACACTTTCAGTATAGGATGATCTGGAATAACTATTGTCATTTATATTAAAGTTATCAAAATAGTACACTAGATTCTTCAAGATCATCTTTTTGGTATGAATTAAGTTACATACCCCACTTAATGTATCACAACTATTTGTATATAATAATATTTTATTTTTTAAAATTTATACGATTATTTCAATCATTATATATGTCAATATATTTCACATATATTGTTCAATTATGTAACTAAATACTAGATTGGATTAGAAAATATCAATAAAACATAATCAAGTAACAATGAACTTTAATTTAATAATTCAAATAATTTATAGAGGATTTTGTTCCAATATTTTAATCGCAACATTCAAATAATTTATTACTTATGGAAATTATAGACAAATAATTTAAATATAATGGTTAAAAGGGGTTTTCTTTTAATATTGTTGTAAATGAAACTTATTTTAAAAATATTGTAGTTTTAAAAAATTAAAGGTTGGTCGGAGAGACAACCATTCAAATTTCTCTTGAAGACACGATCACGTCTTTGTTTTTTTTTAATATTAACTGTGGTCGACCACATTAATTTTTTTTCCAAAGAGACAACCACATTAATTTTTTTTTTCCAAATAGATGTGGTCGTCTTCATCATCTTCAATCTTCAAGGTTTTATGTACAGACTCTAATGGAAAAACAATCCTCTCTCTTACCATTTTGTTGTTTTTTTTTTTTTTTTGGAATTTTCAGTTTCTTGATCTCCTTCCTCTCACCTCTGTGAAAAACGTGAAGTGTGAAGTGTGTGTGTGTGTGATTAAGCGAGAAAAGATCAACCTAATGCACTAAACCCACCTCCCTTCATCATTTGCTTGAATTCTTTGTAATTCACCATTCCATCTCCATCCACATCCACCTTCATGATCATCTTCTTGCAATCCTCTGGACTTCTACCTTGCTTAACCCCCAAAGAAGCTAATCCTGACCTCAATTCATCGGTGATGAATCCGTCTCCGTTCTGGTCGAACACGTTGAAGGCTTCTCTCATGTCTTCCTCCTCGTCCCGCTCCTCCATAATCGATTTAATGGTTAAAGATGATCAATTATAGGCTAATTAAGCTATCATTCAAATTTTATTTATTAATTCAAAAAATTTCTACCAATTTACACAATTTCCACGATTTTTTTCAAAATATCCGTTGAGATCGACATGCCCATAAAATCGACACTTCGACATTTTCATCGATATCGATATTTCTAACACGGACTATAATAACACCTATGTAGCTGCCCATTACAAATTTCCCCCTTTAAAAAAAATTCCCTTTTAAAAAAAAATACAAATTTTCTAAAATAAAGTCCGCCCCTCTTATTTTGCAATAAGAAAAAGTCCCAACGTTTTCTTTTCACTATCCCGACGCGAAAAGACGAGGGAGGAAGAGGCATTTTTATTGCGATCTATTTATGGCTACTTTGGACTCCGACGTGCCGATGGTTCCGGTCGGCGAGGCTTCGAGCAGTGCCGGTCCTTCGTCTACCAAGAAACCTAAGCGTTTTGAGATCAAAAAGTGGAACGCCGTCGCTCTTTGGGCATGGGGTAGTTTCGAAACCCTAATCTACAGCTCTTCACACGGCGTTTCGATAAATGCTCTCACCGTCCTGTTTGCCATCGCACGTCGAATCTCTCATCTCTAATTCTCGTGCTATTCACTTCTTTATGCAGATATCGTTGTCGACAACTGTGCGATCTGCAGGAACCATATCATGGATCTTTGTAAGTTTATCATCATTTGACGGAAGTTCTAAAATATCTGGAGTAGTCTTCTTTCTCTTCTTGTCCGTCGTCCTGCTTCTTATTTTGTACCTTCGTTAATATATATTTTTATCATGCACCATTGTATGGCATACAGGCATCGAGTGCCAAGCAAACCAGGCTAGCGCAACCAGCGAGGAATGCACTGTGGCTTGGGGTACGTTTTTTTTATTCCCCATGCCCATGCCCATCCCCATTCCAAACTCACACACACACAGATACAACGTGCTATTATTTTCTATGCCTTTGTTCGCCCGTCAAAGTCTGAATTAGCCAAAGACTCGAGGAGAAGATAGGCAGCTCAACTCCTCGAGGAAAGGGCTTATTCATAGTTGGCCAGTTACCCACACCCTATTCATGAATTATCTCCCCCTCCGCCCACGCGAGTGAATAATAAAACGGGTGAATGGGGTACTTGGACCATATCCTCTAGAGATCACTTAAGCTTAAACCACACTAAAAAATTGCCTGCCTTCATTCTTTCTCCCACTTATTTATAACAAATCTCCCTAACTTCCATAACAAATTACTAATATACTTCTAATACCCTAATATTCCTAATACTATCCTAATAGCATTCCTATCCTTTTGCTAAAACAAGGCTGATGATTGAAGGAAATTCTAAATTGAATGTGCATTTGTGTGCGAAAATAGAACTTTGCTAGGGAATCATTTTTTATGATACAATTTCCAAATTTATGTGCCTTTTTTTATTTATTTAAAGGAATTAAATTAAAGCAGTAAGGTGTGGCAGAAGAAACAATATTATTGAATTTAATAACAAGGAGAAACTTAACTTTGAAGCCAATGACTGTAGGAAGTTGCTGGAATTACTTACCCAAGCCAGGATTTTAAGCAGCAAGGATGGATAAGAAAAGAATACGAAATAGAGGAGGTAGAGTAAGCCATCTAGTTAATTGGGGTACAAAGTCTTCATGGATTGAGAAGGGATGTTGAGAAGCGGAAAAGTTTAGGAAGAAGACTTATCTTTCTTTGGAAAGTGGACCTGGAGATTTCAACTGGAACTGAGTGAGTTATGGTGCAAGGGCATTTTAAGTATTTAGGACAAAAATATGGGTCAAGTTGGTTCACAAAAAAGAACATAGGAGGAGATTATTCTAATTTTAAAGTGGATATTGGTGCTGAGGATAAAGGTTTGGAGGAAAACTTGGTGAGAAAATCAATGGTTGATGGTGAAATTTTCGAATTTATTTCCTGTTTTTTTGAAAGGAAATGTGAGTGGGTGACAAATAAACAAGTTCCAAGTTTCCAACAACTCAGTGACATGGAGGAAATTCACAGATCAGGAAGCTGATGACTATAGCTAGAGTTCCAAGAATTATATGGTCTTATCAGTTTGCTGGGATGTATGAGATCATTTTTTCGAGTGATTTGAGGTGTCTTCGACCTATAACAGGGATTGTAAGATGATGATGGAGGAGCCGTTGTTATCCATAGGGGAAGGTTTTTGTGGCAGGCCTTTTCCTTGTTACTTTGTGGAGAATTTGACTGGAGAGAAACCATAGAATTTATGGGGGTGGAGTTATCCAAGGGTATATTTGGGAGCATATTAGATTTAATATTTCTCTATGGGTCAGTTTCTGAAGTTTTGTTGTAATTATCAGGTACGTGTTATTCTTTTGGATTAGAGTTTTTTTCTTTACGGGATGTCCTTTGAACTGTTTTTTGTATTGTATACTCTTGTAATTTTTTTTTTCATTTTTCTCGATGAAAACTTAGTTTTTTTATTAAAAAAAAAGGAATATAGCTAAAGTTGTTGGATTTACTTTATTGGATCAAGGATTTCTAGAAATTATGATAGGGTGAGAAAAGAAAATTAAATAAAGGAGGTAGACTAAGCCATCTTATTAATTGGGAAACCTCAACTTTATGGATTGTTAGGACTAGGGATGTTCAAAAGTGGAGAAAACGTGGGGAAAAAATTAGCTTTACTGGCAAGTGGCCTCGGGGATACCAAATGGTACTTAATTTATTGTGCTAGATCATCTTAAGTATTTAGGCAAAGAGGAATCAAGTTGATTCACAAAGAACATAGGAGGTAATTTTATTGCTCGTGGATTGAGGAAAAAGTTTTGGAGGAAAGCTTGGTCAGGGAATCAAATATTTATGATAAATTTCCAATTTTATTTGCAGTTTTTTAAAGGAAGGAAACCAAAGTGGGGGTGAGGTGTGGGAAAAAGAAGCATTATCAATTCTGTTCCTTTTCATTATTTCAATGAGAAGTTCGTATCTTGTTAAAAAAAAAGAAGAAGCATGATCTTTGAGTTATTGACAAGGAGGAACTTATTAGACTGGGATGCCAATGAATGTAGGGAACTTCTGAAATTACTTAGCAACCAAGGATTACATCAAATAAGGATAGGATTGGAAAGGAAAATCACATAAAGGAGGGTCGGTAAGTGAGTTAGTTAATTAGTAAACAGAAACTCTATTGATTGAGAAGTGGTGTACTCAAGGATGAAAACTTTCTTTGTTGGTAAAGTGGATGTGAAGATTCCAAATGGATTGAGCGAGTTATGGTGTTAGGCCATTTTAAGTATTTAGAACTAGGATGGTAAAGATAGCTTGCTTAATTTGTACTTATATATATATGTATATATATATTAAAAGTTTTCCTTTGGTTTAAAGTTGTATTGCGAAAAAACTCAAATTCATGGCCAAGGAAGAAATTGTGCACGTGGATCTTGATGTTAATAATTCATGGATATATCAACTAGCATTTTGATGTTGACCAATATTCTATCCTAACAAAGATTATCGCATTTGTATTAATTGCTCAATATAGTTATAAATAATATTTGGAATCTGTATGCGTAAATGTATTGATAAATTTTAGTTGTTACTTCTAGCTTAAGATCGTTATTAGGACTGTTGTAAATTGAAACTTTATCGAACTTCTGTATGTAACATTATTTTGCAATTATGTTCAAACTTTTATGTGCCTTTATGCCTCGATGTTGAATTGTAGCAGGGGCCAACAACTGATGATACGTGGTTTTGTTTCCTCTTTTGTGGTTCTTAATACATTTCCGTTTCTTATCAAACAAAAAAATGATACGCGTTGTTGAAAATTTTGTGTTTTAAATTTGTAGGGGTGTGTAATCATGCATTTCATTTCCACTGTATCAGTAGATGGTTGAAGACACGTCAAGTTTGTCCATTGGGTATGTATTAAGTTCTTCCCCTATCCTCTACCCACATCTTTTATCAATTTCGAAAATTTGAAGGAAGCTTTGCTATTTTACAGATAATAGCGAGTGGGAATTTCAGAAGTATGGACACTAGAACTTTCATGCCGTTGAGGATATGGATCCTTAAATTCTCATTGGGCTGTAATGGTGTCGACAGTCGACTCTTCGATTTTATGATTTTCTGAAAATAGCGATATGATGCATTTTGTTGCACAACTGCAATTATCCAGAGAACTAAGTGCAGTCCGCTTGCGTGAATACATTATTAGATTCTGTTTCGGGATTGTTTATAGAAATAGGCTGGCACTTAATTGTTCGTTCTTGCTTTCTCGTTACTATCTCTATACTTTACATCCGGAAATTTTGGATCTTATTGTTGCCATTTGGTTCTAGTTTAGGTCCGGATACACATAAAATAAAGCGAAAAATACACTTTTGGTCCTTAAAATTTGAGTTAGGTGTCTATTTGGTCTTTGAAATTTCAAACGGTGTATTTTTAGTCTCTCAAGTTTGATAAATGAGTCTAAATGGTTATTGACTGTTGATTGAAATATGCCACATATGGTGTGGCAGTTAGAACTTTTTTTATTTGGTCAATTATATTAAATTTTATTAATTTTTGGTGATTGGAATAGCCATCTTTTTCTTTTTCCTTTCTTCCTTTCTTCTCTCCTTCGACCAAACTCACCAGCGGCGGTGTCAGTGACTACCACATCTCGTCATCGCTCTGCCTTCCCTCGACATACTCGCTGTCGTCTTCACTGCCACAATCTGTCACCTCTCCCTTACCCCTCGGCACCTCCATCGCTGCTCATCTAAGAACGTTCGACCTTTGTTTCAGATCTACCATGAAGGGAGGAGCTCCTTCGTTCCAGATATGAGACGGAAGGGAGCTCTCCCTTCATGGTAGATCTGAAAAATGAAAGATTTAGATATGTAGATCTGAAAAATGAAAGTTTAGACTGTACTGAAAAAACGAAAGCTTCAGGGTAGATTTGTAGATCTGAAACTTCATGGTAGATCTGAAAAACGAAGGGTTCCTCGTGGTAGATCTGAATGGATCGCAGAGGTGGAGTCGTCGTGGGGAGGTGGAGCTTCAGGGTAGATTTGTAGATCTAAATGTTAAGTACAAGGAAATAAAAAAAAATATCAAAATGTCAATAATATATATATATATATATATAATATTAATATTAATTATTTTTAACTAATTTAAAAATAAGAAAATATTTATTTGTTCATTTAAATATTTTTTACGATTTTTTAATTTTTCTAACTTTTACATAAATATCCAACATTTTATCGATGTCTCCATCGATATTTTCATGAAATTTAGACTTCGACGTTTCTATTAACATCACATTTAAAACATTGGTCTAATCATTAAAGAAATATATAAAATTAATGTCTAATAAAAAAATTAATATAATTAGCTAAATCAACGAATTCATTTAAAAAATAATTAGATTTCCTTTAGTAACGGGTAAGTGAATTTAAGGATCATTTTAGATTCATTTATCAAACTTGGGAGACTAAGGATCATTTAGATTCATTTATCAAACTTGGGAGACTAAAAGTGTACCGGTTGAAACTTCAGGATCAAATAAATACCTGAGCCTCAAAGAACGAATACTTTTAAAGTGATCTTAGATTTGAAAAATCATTAGCATTGTGGATTTGGTTGAAATTCAAAACACAGTTAAAAAATTTTCTCGTACTTGGGCCATTTTTTGTGATGATCTTGAGTTTCAATTTGATTTATTTAAATCTTTATGCACTGGGAATCGACTACCAAACTCAAACTCTTGTCATTGTTCGTAAGCTATAGTAATTAGCACGTGGTACCATCTATATTCTCACCTACTTTCACCTTTTTTCTTTCACAAAAAAGGAAAAAAGTACGAAAGAATTTTGCACTCCCGATCCAAAGTTATATCTTTAGTGTAATGGGAAAAGTTGATTGAAGACATTACCGTAACTCCATAGGAGGAATTGCCATAGACCGAAGGAAGAGCAAGCCGCCGGTGAGATTGCACATAGGTTCACAGAAAGCCCTCTGTCCTTCAAGGCCTTAAAGATGAGGTCTCAATTTCAATTGCCAACCAAATTACATTAGCAAACATTGGTGCGGTGAAAAGTTTAAAATCTTGCATTATTGATCTCATTCATTCAGAAAAAGGCCTCTACATCAACTAATACTGTTAGGTAAAAAATTGATTATTATGATATAGCAGTGGCATGGGACCCCCTTCCCTCCCCAGAAAACCAAACTGACGTTTTTTATGATTGTATGGACCTGAGCTGACCTCTCTCTCAGTTTGTGCAGGTAAGGAATTCGGGATTGCCCATTCTTCTCACTGTTGCTGCCAGAAGCTCCAGTTTTTGCTGATTGCATCACCCACCCACAGTTGCAGTTGCTGCTAAACTCACAACTGGAAGCATCATTTTGACTCAGCAAACCACTTCCTTAGCAAACACTGTTACCTTATTTTTTACATTCCTGGGACTAGTTGACATTCCACTACACAACTTAACTGCTCCAAGGTTCCCAAAGGATATGGAGATAAACGGGTCTGCCAAGCGAAGAAGAAAGCTAACATTAAGGGACCGAGCAGTGGTGTGGCTAGCAACACAAGTGGCATGGGTTACAGCAGCACTTTCCTGTACAGCCGTAGCAGCTTCTGCTACCAAAACAGCAACAAGGTTGTATTTTTGGACATTTTCCTAACGAGCATTTGCATTTGCATTTGCATTCGCAGCATGGGCATTCAGGGCATGAAGGTAATGAAAAATGGCAACAACATTGGCCGCATGAGATGGTTGGGCAAGAGCAGCATGAGCATTGGGGTAGTGTTAGACAAGTGCAACACTGCCCACACTCCCCACAACCCTTACCGCAACACTGCCACTTCGGTAATTTACAGCTGCCACACGATAGGCATTTACATGGATTACCACAGTTGCAGCATGGTGGGATATCGAGATGGATCGAGCATCCAGCATAACAACAACAGCAAATCCATGATAACTTACAACAAGGGAATCCACTGCATCAAGTGAGAATTTACCTTTGTCAAATACACTAGACAGTACCCTGCCTCTACAAAATACTGAGTCTATCTACTTCATGTTAACCTAAGATTATGACTGGGAAGCTACACTAGCCAAATAACAAAAGTAAGGAACAAAATGACAGGACGAGAGTCATACCAGAGCCATTTCCAAAATTGACATCTACGGCGGTGCTTCTTATATCTGCTTAAAAGAGGAAACATATAGCATGAAAAAGATACAAGGACTTTTAGGAAATTACAACGACGAGAAACTCCTTACGTTGGTATCAAGGGATCTGACTTGGCGACCACATAGTCAGCTACCCTGCAAAGTTTGTTGACACAAATCAACTAAGTGGGAGATAACTTGATGGGCTTAACATCCAATTTAGTCCAAAATTCAGTAAGTCTTTTGGAAATGAACTAGTATACATACTCTTTGCAGCATCTAGATGCAGGTTGAAGACCTTCAGTAGACTTCAATTCTTCCTGATCCAGAGACAATTGTCAAGAAAAGCTTGTTAATCGTTCATAATGAATCGGGAAGTTAAGAGAAAGCAATGGAGAAATCAAACCCAAATGATTAGATTGAACATCAATGCCAATGGAATTTGTCTTGTGGGGAGTACTTAAATCTCACTGTTACAAAAATTTGAAGAAGCATTGACAATATCATCTCATAGTTAGTGTTTCCCTCTTTTTCCTTAAACTATGTAGAATAAGATGTCTAGGGTATCCAGTACTAAAAGTAAAACAAGAGCTCCAAATCGTCAAGGGAAAAGAACGAAAAATGTAAACATCTACGTGAGACCCTCACCAGGAACCTTTTATTTGAAAAGAACAAGAGACAGAATCAAAGGGGTAAACCGATTGGTGATAACTGATTTGGAGACAAGAGTGCAAATAAACACTCCTTTTGGTTTGTAACATATTGAAAGCTCAGGACATAGAAGGGTGAAGTGTGACTTGTGGGATGTCCCAGTCGGTCCCCTCCCCCACCACCACCCCACCCCCAATAGACCCCAAACAATATAAGGGACAAATCCCGAAAAAATCTCCAAAACTCACCAATGGGGATCTGAAATGGAA
>NW_019104606.1:101887-118945 GCF_001995035.1 Momordica charantia
GAGGCGGGAGGGATGGAAGTGAAGAAGTAGAAGAAGAGGAAGGCGCGCGAGTGGGAGTAGCCATTGCTGAAGCGGAAGGAAGCAAGAGGTCAATTACGGAATTGGGAAAGCAAGCAGGCGCAGGGCACAAATCAAGTAAACATAAGGGAAAGAGAATAGTGTGTTGTCACTTATGGTACAAGTACAGTTATGAATGCCCAGAAGTTGCAGTGCAGAAAATAGTGAGAAGCGGAAAATGATGAAGTGTACGAATGGTAATCAAATTAAGAAAAGATGGTGAGGGAGCGGTAAATAAGACGCCCTGACAAGGACAGATACAGATTACGAGTGGGGCTAAAGAAAGAAAAGTTTGCAGCACCCCATAAATGCAAGTAAGCAAGCTTCATTTGGGAATGCGATTGGAAGATGGGGAGTTTAAAAGAGTAATAATGGTGGATGGTGGATGGGTTTGCAGTGAAAGAAAGAAAAACAGAGAGAGGGGAAAGGGAAAGGGAAAGGGAAAGGGGAAGGGGAAGGGGAGGCGGAGGCGGTAATAGTAAAGGTAAAGACGGCAGGTGAAAAAGGCTGCTCTGAAATGGCCATATGGGACTGTCTGTTTTGTACGAACCCATTTAGCAAAATTTAAGGCGTCTGATGAGTAGATGGGCGATTGGAGTTGAGTTGAGCTCAAGCTCGAGGGGGAGAATTTGGAGGAGTAATACAGCCATGTGGATGCGTGTGTGGATCTTTCAGTGATTTTTGTCTTTGCCTTCTCTGGGTCTGCCTCTGCCTCTGCGACTGCGTAGGGTGGAGAGAGGCGCTGCCCTGCCCTGGTGACTCACCACTCCACCCACTGCACTGCAGAGGAAAGAGCGAAAAGCACGATGGAAGCAACCATCTCAGACCCCACGTGAGCACTACGTAGGAGAGAGATACAGAGAGAGAGAAACTACAGCATTCTACAACCAGCACATTCATTTACAAAGTTTTCAACGACACACCACTCATCCTCCCTTCTCTCTCTTGGGAGGAGAAAGCTTTTTTTTTTTTTAATAATTACTGAACAAATTCTTGCATCAAACTCTGGACTGTGTGCCCACAACAAATCAGTAGAAATAAAGGCCTTCCCGACATTTTCTTTGTTTCATTTTCTGGGCAACTTCTTCTTTCTTTGTCCAGCTTTCTTGTGGAAAATGCAAGCTTGTAGTTGGCACAATCGCTAAACTCACAAAGCAAGCTAAAACCTTCCCCAAATCTGTGCATTTAAGCAAGCTGTTGAATTCTAACTTAAAGGAATTTAATGGGTCGGGGTTGAATGCCTTGACGTAGACTGAAATGGTCCCAACCCTTGAGATAGATGGGCAAATGGCCATAACTGTGTGGGGTTGCATGTCAGGAAGGTGATCTTGAAAATAGAGAATTTGTGTCCTTTTATACGATCCTTGGTCTAAATTATGGCCGGTTGCTAGAGAATTAAGAAAGAAAGCAAACAACTCTCGCATGCAGTGTAGAGATGGGAATCATAAACCATCAAGAAGGAGGAGGCCGGGGTGTAGCAACCCCAAATTGAGAGACAGAAGAAATGAGCACAAATCCCAAACGATGGGACCCCAGTTAAGTGTGGAATTGGATGGAAAAAGGAAAGGACATGGCGTCGTCATTATCTCCGTCCATCTCCGAAGACGTTGTTTTGTGGTGAGTGGACTCGTGACAATGGAGGTGGGGTTCGCGCTCTGCACACTGCCACCATCACCATTCACCAAGCAGACACGGCCGCAGAGGGCAGTGGCAGGGCTTTATTTAAAACATTATTTTTTCCCCAGCCTCGAGGCACTGTTCGACTTGTGGCCTCTGCTAACGTGAGCTGCTAAGCCTTTTCAATGATTGAGTTCTGAGAGAGATAGAATTTCATATTTTATTTCATTTTACGAAACAGAAACATGCATACATAGAATATAATAGAGTTGCATTGCAGTATGCAGTTTACCTGTTTGATGAATTGACAAGGCGGCCACTGGGCTTTCGCTCTGCCCCTTAAATGAAATGGGTTTCTCCTTTTCTATTTCGGACTTTAAAACAGTCGCCACTTCCACTTTTCCCTCCTCAATCCTCATCCTTTGGAATTCAATCCTTCTTTTTAGTTGTTACCCTCGCTTCCATTTACTCAGACTACTTCAGTTTCCATATTTTAAAAATATACCAAAACCAATAAATTCCTACCTCACTCATAATCATGCACAAATAAGAATCAAATTTTCAAATTGGATTGTTTTCTTCTTGCAAGATATGATCCTCAAAATTTTGTCAAATTTGAAATGGCTATTTAAGGCCCGGTTTAATAACTATTTCGTTTTTCGTTTTTTTAGTTATATTCGAATTCTCATAGTTTATTTAGTATCTTTATCACTCTTCTTGATAACACATTTAAATTATTAGTTAATTAAATTTTTTTTTTTAAAACTGGCCTTTTTTATATAGAAAATTGGAAAATGTCTTTCAAAAGTAGATAATCAAAAGAAAAAAAAAAATCCTGGATAGGAAGTAGAATCTCCAAGTTTAATTTTAATTTCCTCACTATTCACTGTACATGTAGAATTACATTCTATTTGAGACGGGTTATATTTTATCATAATCTTGGAATGTTTAATGGGTTGGTTAATTTACGAAATGCTTGCCCCAAAAGTCGAAGTCAAGGAGGGAATCTCCCTTTTCCAGGTTACCCTATGTTTATCCTCGAAGGTTTTGAAAATGAAGCCCAAATTATCAATACAGAACTTTATCTTTGTTTACTGATTTGATTTTTTTCTTTTTAGTTCAACAAACAATTGTAGGAAAGGCTTTTACATTTAGCTATGCTCCAACTGACAATTCACTGATTTGATTATAGCTCCAAAAGGTTTTCAAAATTTTGCTAATTTCATATGTTTTAAAAAGTTCATTTTGTCCTAAATGTGTAGAATTAAGTCATACCTAACTAATTATTATTATTTAAGAAAAAAGAGTCCTACCTAACTAGATCTAATCGTATATTAAGTTAATGTGAACTGGGTGAAACTTGTATATAACAAATGCTTTCTAAACTTAATTGTTTCTTTCTCTTAGAAATGTTATGGTATTAATTGATGGTTCCGAAAGCTTTTAAAATCTTCATGTTGAGTTTCTAAGAAGAATGCAAACAAAGTCCCACATTGGTTAGGAAATGATTCATGGTATATAGACGAAGACAATTACCTTCACTGCTATGAAGTCTTTTGAGTGAAACCAAAAGCAAAAATCAGAATTGTTATGGTTTGAGAAAGTAGCATGCATCGACTGAACGCTCTGAATGAATAAGAAATAGACAGTAGAGGGGAATCAATGATTCTTATTTCACCGAGTTGAAGCTAGCAACATGTCTATTACACACCGAAGGCTGGTAAGAACTAAGGGACAATGCCCCCTAACCTAAGCAGACCTACCAACAAAGCAACAAGTACTTGATCGGGTGGGGGAGCGGTTTGGTTTCGTGCAACGCCCTAGCAGCAGGAAGAGGCTGTTGCCATTTGAAAGGAAAAGCTTATGCCCAAAACAGACAATATCATATAGAGATATTTGGGTACCTTTTATCTTTTTAACAGTCAATTGGACAAAAACAGTATGGTTTAATTTGATATTTGAAGGAGTTGTTTATAAGAGTATTTAAAATGAGAGAAAATATTTTGGTATTTAACAACTAACCCTGGTAGTGATATCTAAAGGTGTAAGATTTGGAAGGAGGGTTGGGGGCTGCGATCATGATCAGAAAATGCAGCATGCATTTGCATTTTGAATACCCATTCTCCAGTCTCCACAACCCCACTCTGCTGACACCTTTCGTTCTACTGCTCTTCACCTGCTAAGCTTCGACAGCTTGAATACTTGTTTGTCTCTAAATTTATCTCCAGCACAATATCTAAATAATGTAAGAAATATCTATATTACGTGTCGCACTGGGTGTCAGCCGAGAGTGAGAGTTATCTCTAATTTGCATTTTTCTGGTTTCAAAAAATAAAGGCTTATCTCGACTAGAATTTAGAAGGTAAAAAGGCATGGCCGAAACGCGAGGCATCAGGAGGAGACCTGCTAAGGTTGGAGGTGGAGTATGGGTGGCGGCACTGTCAAGCCTCCTGCTCGCCATCTCCCTCCAGGTTATATTGTTGTGTCCCATATCCCCATCCCCGCACCCGCTTCAACTGCCTTCTCCCGCCGCCGTCTTTCCCCTAAACCGCCGCTTGCAGGAAGTCACCAAACTGGGACACGGATTTCTGAAGGATCCTGAAGATATTTGCGTGGATGCCCAAGGTATTCTGTACGCGGCTACCAGAGATGGCTGGATCAAAAGATTGCATCCCAATGGATCCTGGGAGAATTGGAAGAACACCCACTCTCGAACTCTACTTGGAATCGCCCCCTCCAACTCCGACCACGGTGGAATCATCGTTTGTGATGCTGACAAGGTGCAAACCAACGCTGAACAGCTACTCCTCCTTGGAACAGCTCCTTCCTCAATTAATATCTCATCTCATTTTATTTTATTTGCATGCAGGGCATCCTTAAGGTGAACGAACAAGATGGATTTTCCGTCCTCGTTTCTTCTCATGTGAACCAAACCAGAATCATAAGGTTGGTAGCTACTGCTACTGGTTTTCTTTTCTATCCCTCGGCTTCGGTTTGAATTTTGAATGGCGACTGAAACCTGCAGCTTCGCAGACGATGTGGTGGAGGCGGCGGATGGCTGCCTTTACTTTAGCGATGCAAGCTCTAAATTTGGACTGCATAATTGGTATTTGGACTTCTTGGAAGCAAAACCTCATGGTCGGCTGCTTAAGTACGACCCTTCCTCCAACCACATTTCAACCCTTCTTGATAATCTACATTTTGCCAACGGCGTTGCTCTCTCCGCAGACCAACATTACGTGGTCGTCTGTGAAACCTTCAAGTACCTACTCTTTCTCTGACTCTTTCTCTTGATTAGAATTTGAATTTCAGACTAATTTAACATGGAAGAATCACAGATACAGATGTGTCAAGTATTGGCTGAAGGGAGAGAAAGAAGGGGAAACAGAAATATTCGTAGACAATCTTCCTGGAGCACCTGATAACATAAACCTGGCTCCAGATGGCTCCTTTTGGATCGCTCTCATTCAGGTAATTAATTTGCCATCCTTATGTACCTAGATTGATAAAGGCATTGATTAATTAAGCAAGCAAATGAATGCATGCGCAGCCTATCCGTGATGGGTCGGAGTTGTTTGTGAGGTCTAAGATTGTGAGGCAGATTGTGGCCAGTTTTCCCAAGTTGAAGTTGTATGAGGTGCTAAACGGCGCACGGCGGAGAGCAATGGTGGTCAAAGTGGATGCCGATGGCAGGATTCTTACGAAACTCGACGATCCAAATGGGAAGGTAATATCTTTCGTCACAAGCGCTCTAGAGTTCCACCACCATCTTTACTTGGGAAGTCTAAATGCCAACTTCCTCGGAGTGTTGCCCTTGACTCTTCCTTAATTTCCCCTCCTCCCACTTCCCTTTTCATGCAACATTTCCTCTCTCTTCAGTATAGTATAATATTATCAACTTGCTTACACACGTGTGTCTCAGTCTGCACTTTCTACCTTTTTCGCAACTATATTCTATTCTATTCTATTCTCCATATATGTGAACTAAAAGATGCATAGAACTTCCTATCTATTTTTCTTTTTTGTATCATAAGCTTACTGCCTGGTCTTATACCAAGAATATTGTTCTGTGCGAACTATTCACGAACTCGGAAATTTTAAAGAGAATGACCTCAGTTATCATTCAAAAAAATCACTCCTAAATCAAATTAGGAGGAAACAAGAAAAATTAACAGAAACCCATCTCCGGGGATCATAGTACAGATTCAAAAATATTTCCAACCAAAAGCTCTCGAATACTAACATCCTCGTCATCAGCAATATCATTCATATAGCTGTCTTTCCAGCTCTACTCTCTTAATCGTTGGAACAGAACAAGAAACACGACAAAAGAAAACGAACGGAGCCCCTACGGCCCTATAAACCGAGTCAGTCTACACCAACCTGATCCTCTTCACAGGATATTTCTCATCTCTGTTGGATTGACTCGCGTTTTCCATTCTGCCAATGACAAATTCTGCAAAGGACGGGATTGGAGGCAAAAGAGGAGCAGGGGAAGCACTTTGTTTTGATAAATTGAATGTGGAAGTTTCCAATACAGAGCTGCTGTGAAATACTTCATTACTAATTTCTGACTTCGATAGATCCATCGCAGGAGATGCCAGTGCAGGGAGTCGTGTATTCTTCTCTGAGACTGAACAAGGGTCATCGGTGATGCTAAGCCGACTGGTTAACTCTGTAGAACTAGCTGTCGACAGCCACCGCACGGTACTGGCCACTTGCGAATAATAGAACGATTTCCCTGTTCTTCCATATTTCTCATAGCACTCCTGCTCAAGAAAACGAGCATGTCTTTCCACTTCAATCCTGGAAGAATTCCAATCAAGATTATTACAAGCAGGTGGCTGTGGAAAAACTTTAAACCATAATGGTGGCTAGCAGCAGTACAGATACACATGTTTTGAGCACGAACGCTCTAAGGACTGAACTAATCATTTACCGAAAGAAATTACATAGAATTTGTTGTTGCTATATAAGACAACAACAGCATTGCTGTTAGTGTTACTGATCTAGCTATTCTCAACTAGGTAATTGGTGTACACGACACTAAATCAACATTTCTCAACCAAGAAAATATCAAAAGCTCTTCCTTCGAGAAAATAATGGTGAGCTGAACTTACTTAAAGGTCCCAAGCCGTTGTTGAGCCTGCTTTAGAGCATTCTCTAATCTTTCTCTGCTAGCTTCCCTAAATGATGCAGATACAACATTCTTCTCATGTTTATCATTCTGCAACGAAGTATATAGTCAGTCCATCAAGAAAGAAGCAAGCACGGAAGGAAAAGAGTTAATGAATCCCACATGAATGGGCAAAGCCACTAATAATCAAATCATCATAAATATAGTCAGTCCATTGAGAAAGAAGCAAGCACGGAAGGAAAAGAGTTAATGAATCCCACATGAATGGACAAAGCCACTAATAATCAAATCATCATAAATTAGAAAATCAATCAATCTTCAAACCTGCGACAGAATCTCTCACAACACGAGTATAAATAAACAAGTTATACTAATTTAACTTATTGAACAAGTTAGGAATTAATTTACCACATTACAAGTTCATAGGAGGTTAAGAATGTAAATGACTAAATTATTTTTCAGCCTAAAGCTCAAGTTTTTAAGAGTATTAATTTTAAAAAAATGATGGAGCCAGCCAAGTGACTAATTCATTGGTCAAAAACTCTCATCCCCCATTGTAATATCAAGGGGAAAAAGAAAGAATCAAGCCAAACCTGTTTAACTGAGATTTTGTTCTGGTAATAGTTTTCTTCCGCACGTTCTAGAAGTGCTATCTTTTCATTTAGTCCTGATTTCTTTAGAGACTTCGTTCCAAGGCTTTTGACAACCTCAGTATCATCTGGTGATTTGGGAAAAATGAGATTACAAATATACATAGACAAAGAAAAATTCAAACTCAACCCCACCACCAAACAGAATAGATCCAGAGTATATACAACCAAGAAATGAAGCCACGTGGCTGGAAAAGGGGGGGAGCAGTCCAGTCCATTCAAAGGATAAATACCATCAGAATCAGATATATCTTCTCCAGATCCACTTGTTTCATCTTTGCGATTCCAAAATTCAGAAAACTCTCCTTCATCGCTCATATTTGAGCTGATTTTTTATAGAAAAAGAAGAAACAAAAGAATTTTTGAGTCAGTAACTAGATCAAAGATTTGAGACACCATTTGATATAGATATCAATTTTTTTTTTTTATTTATAAGAAACAAGAATTGTATTAAAAAAATGGAAGAACAGCCTAAGGGTAGGGAGACGAGGGGCCCCTCCAACAAAAAAGACTAATGAAAAGTAGTTAGCCATTAGTTACAAAAGAATTTCCTATGATTAAAAGACATGCCACAAAGAAGCAGTGATCTGTACACTATACTATTTATTATTTATATAAAAAAAAAGATAATGGATGAAATATTGTTAAAAACCCCTCTGATTTCTTTCTTTGCAAAGGCATCACAATAGGGCTCTTGCTGCACATATCAAATTTCATTCTAGAAACTCACAATTTTTATTAACTTAGGGTCCAAAAGCTTGAAGCGATGACTTTGTCGCTAATAGGAAATAAACTGATATTTGTATCGAGATAAACAAAGGATTACAAACGAGGATGATTGAGTTCTCTCCCAACTCCAAGCTAGTTTTAGAGTATTTAACTAATATTTGTTAAGCTCTATAGTTTCCCCAACACTATTCATAACCACCATTCCCATAACAAACACACTAATAACGTTCCCATCAGTTGAATTATGGGACACTTACCACTGTCTAAATCTAGGGAGTCAAGGACGAAACATATAATAAAATTGAATACAACAAATTTAAGCAGATGAAGAGAGGATTTCTAACTAAAAACGTATAGATCAATTTTAATTCGTCAAATTTTGTGAGTATATGTACTAGCCCTACTAGACTTCCACCTAACCCTACGAAAAATTAAGAAACTCATAAGATATTACTTTACAAAATAAGTGGCCTCTAAGATTTACAGCTAGCCTTTTCAATGATAAATTTTAAAATTTAAAATATTTTTAAGACAAGCACCTGCTGACAAAAATTTTAGAAGATGAATTATTGCGCTTAACAGCACAAGTAGCACTTAGCTCCTCCAAATTGGCAGCGACAATATTTGGGTGTTTGCAGGCATCGCATGATCTTTTACATATGGATGCAGGAACCTAGTCCAATAATTACATTTATTAGATTTTGGGACAACATTCAAGAGTTGAGAAGAAAACTAACACCAATTGTACATATGGATCTTCCTCCTACCTGTTCCCCAAAACTCTCAAGAATACGCTTCCTGCGACATCCAGAGGCCTCACAATACTCAACCATCTGCATTCAGTTGTGCTAGGACATAAAAGTAATGGAATGGCAAACAATGTCATTGTCAGATTACAAATGCAGAAGAACCCCACCTGAGTAAAGTCAGTTAAGGACTTCTCTGATAACCGCTCTTGGGAGCTTGAAGATGGTAGGATTTTCTTATCAGCACTGGAGCTATTTTTTAGAATAAATTCCTGCAACAGCAAAGAATGTTAAAAAAAATTTGAAATCAGAAAAATGCAGCCTAAAGAGAGAAGAGAACAGCAAGTTCAAGTTCAAGTCCAGAAATTAACCATTCTTCGACGGTCTTCAATTCCATAATATAACAAACTTTTAGAGGGTAATTGATCACGGCCAGCTCTACCTGACTCTTGATAAAAAGCTTCCATTGACTTTGGAATATTGAAGTGGCAAACAACTCTGACATCTTTTCTATCTATACCCTAGGTAAGACACCAACATGAAAATAGCAAAATCAATGCTTCTCGTGCACTGAAACTAGAACATACATGCCCAAAATTTAACTAATAAAAAGTAGGTAAATCCATACCATCCTGAAGGAGTACCACTAGTTCAGTAACTGTGCACACACCAAAATGGCTCTAGGCAAAAGGGCATAATGAAAGGAAAATCACAAACTTAGGTACATCGTACTATTGAAACAAAAGGATACATCAAAAAACATGACAGGGAGTAATATAGAGGACTTTCCTTGCAACAAATAATAACGAGGAAGCTGTCATTGAACCAATTCCAAAGATAAAGTAAATTCAACAGTCAAGTAGTCAACAGCTAGTATTAAAAATCTGGGACTAGGAAGGTTGGCAAAACAGATGAGCATTAACGATTAAAAACCTCAAAAGAGTGAAAGAGTGAAATACTGAAAGATAATCATGGTTATCTTATCTTTCTCATCTTATTAGGGCGTGGCTTCTAGAACATTATGACATCAAGTGCAATTTAAAATTATATTCTCAGTTATAGGGTCAAATACCAAAATTTCAAGACATTTATGATAAAAAAAAAATTAAATATGCCAAGAATGAATGGAGGAGTGAGGTTAAATGAGGGTAAAGTTATATAGACTACTATACCCAAAAGCTACTGTGGCCACAACGACCTGTATCTTATAGTTTATCCAATCCTCCAAAACAGACTTCCTCAAATCATTCTTTAAACCGGCATGATAAGCTGAAGGCCAACAGGAACCAGCAGCATGTAAATATATATATATGAAAACCGAAGAGTTAAAGATCCAAGTCCAAGAGTATAAAAAATTTTACTTACCAGCGCATGAAATGTCATTTTTTGTTAGATTAGCTGCCAATTGGTCGCACGTTGCACGTTCTAGGCAATAGATGATTGCACAGACATCTCCACTAGATTTTAGTTGATTAGACAAATCAGCAAGTGGATCATCCAAAAGATCTTTAAATCGAACTGCACAATTAATTTTCACTAAGGTTCTAGGTTCATAATCCAATGGTAAATTTTAAAATCCTATGGCAACATGAACTTGCAGTAAACCATGAAACATACTAGCAAACGGCCGATGCATCCGAGACAGGAAGTAATGAAATTTACAGAAATGAACTAAAACTTAATTCCAGCGCAAGAGAATTCTAATCAAAGATGCAAAATGAAGAAAAAGTTTCCGTGAAAAACCAAATAAGGTTTTCTGAGACAACACAAGATATGTAAGGGAAGACATCATACAGACCCAGCAACAGCCGGGCCAGCGGAGGAGTAAATAGGATTGAGTTCGTTACTTCATATGTGAAGAGGGGCACTAATATGAGGTAAGCTACTTGTTGGTTAGGCTTGGTTGGAGAGAGATAGTCCTCTCAGCATCCCTTCTGTGGACTTAGCACAGCAGATTGCCATTTCCATTCAGATAGTACATTCCCTAGGGTTTTATTATTTATTTTTTTCTATTGATAAGAAACGAAGTATTAATGAACCAAAAGAAGGTACAGCCTAGCAGCCAAGGTGGAGATCAACCCCTCCCAACACTAAACAAGAAGGTCTTCCAATCCTTAATAATCATGGTATGACTATAATTACTAGTTTAAATACTACCTCAAGAAGAAGAAGTGTGTTGTACACTATAATAAATACATTTCCTAGGGTTCTCTACAACCCATGTGTCTAGGGCTTTAGTGGTGTGTTTTGTGCAAGAGATTCATCGAAGGAACTTGATAATTTGATCTTGGGGGTGTAAGTTCGCTCATTCCATATGGGTCCACTTCTTGGAAAGTTTCAGGGTTTCTGTAAAGTATCTCCTTACTGGTATTCAAAATAAGAACAAAGAGTCCTAAGGCTTACAAAAGGGGGCCCAACCGTTGGAGAGGGTTGGGAGCTCTCCTACCACACTACCACAAGATAAAAAAACCACCTTTCTACTACATAAGTACCCCCCCTACACACAAAGATTTGCCTACAAACAATTAAGGGGAATTTACCCCTTTGCCCTTCCTAGCGTAGGTATTTACTATAGGGGGCCTCACACTACCCCTGGGAGAGAAAGACACCTTGTCCTCAAGGTGACAGTGAGGGAATTGCCGGCGAATGGTTGTGAGTGTTTCCCACGTTGCTTCGTGTTCCGGGAGATCCTTCCATTGCACAAGAAGCTCCCAATCGCCATTGTCAGGGCTGCGTCGGAGTCCCATAATGTACAGGGGTTCCACCACCCATTCATAGCCCTCGGTGAAGGTCGGGGGATGGTTCTGGATATGGTGTTGGTTGCCCACGACTCGTTTCAGCTGGGAGACATGGAAGACAGGGTGAATAGTTGCATTTGTGGGCAATTCCAGCTTGTAGGCGACAGAGCCCACATGTTCCAGGGGCCGAAGTATTTAGGAGTCAATTTCTCACAACGGCGCTTTGCCAGAGACAGTTGCTGGTAGGGGCGGAGCTTGAGGTAGACCAAATCCCCCACAACAAATTCTACATGTCTCCGATGTCGATCTGCAAACTTTTTCATCCGGTTTTCCGCCTCTGCCAGATGATTCTTGAGACAGTGCAAGGCCTGATCACGCTCCGCCAGTTGCTAGTCGAGGGTGGCGTTGGAAGTACGTTGATCCCCATAGAACATCAGCGGAGGTGGGGGTCGGCCATAGACAACTTGAAACGGAGTGGTGTTGATGGAGACGTGGTACGTGGTGTTGTACCAATACTCTGCCAAGCTAGCCAATTGCTCCATTGCTTCGGTCTCTCTGAACAGAAACAACACAGGTAGGTCTCTACTAGGGGTGTTCATCGATCGGTCGGGTCGGTTTTTAGGCCGAAATCCCAACCGACCGACCACTTAGATAAGATATAACCGACCGACGAAATGGTCAGTTCGGTCGGTTGGTTTTCGACAAAACCGACTATTTTTTTTTAATATCAGTGTGTGANGACCGAAGCAATGTAATTTTTATTTTTTATTTTTTTTTTGCTTGGGGGATTTAATTTTTTATCCTATTTGATTCAACTCTGTTGTTACTTTTTTTTTCAACTATGGGACGAGTTCGAACTCATGATCTTTTGGTCAAAGATAAGTGCTTTAACCACTTGAGTTATGCTCGGTTTGGCAAATCTGTTCTTACTTACTTAAAAACTTGGGTGGTATGTTTAGAATTGGAATAATATGGTAGATGATTTTCAATATAGTTAAATATATAAGAAAAAAGTTTAAAGTGTATTTTAGATTTCGATCATGTTAAAAAGTTTAAGTTTTAATATATATACATATATTTGAGCCATCGGTCGGTCGGGTCGGTTTTTAGGCCGAAATCCCAACCGACAGACCGCTTAAATAAGATATAACCGACCGACGAAATGATCAGTTCGGTCGATCGGTTTTCGACAAAACCGACTATTATTTTTTAATATCAGTGTGTGAACTGTGTGCAAAATCCGAGAGGTGGACCGACGGCTGTAGGTCTGGGTCGCGACGGGGGTTGCATCTCAGCAATGCCTGGGTCACGGTGTAAAGTGACCGATGGACGACGGGTTTTTGAGCGATGGAGATGGACGGCGTCACGGCGGCGAGGGCGATGCGACAGAGGAGATGGTGAGTGTGAGTCGTTTGTGGGCGATGCGGTGGCGAGCTGTGGCTGGGAGAGTGTGGATAAGGGAGAGAGATGGAAGGAGGGGTTTATTATACAAGA
The DNA here is from genome assembly GCF_001995035.1 of Momordica charantia. Next base: position 115,056 of record NW_019104606.1, read on the forward strand.
AGATAGGTAAAAAGAAAAATATATGAAATGGGAATGTGGAAGTAGAAAAATAAGAGAGGAAGAAGATGAAAAGAAGAATAAATGAAGAAGAAAGAACGGCAGTGAAGTGAAGAGAGAAGGGTGAGAGGAATATTTTGGGAAATGGGAAGAAAGAGGAAGAGATAATAAATGAAAATGTCAGTGATATTGGAAAATGGAGATGAGAGAGGAAAGAGAAATAAATAAATAGAGGGTTGTATGGTTTCGAGAAAACCATGGGCTCCTAGATTTTTCTCCAAACCATCTCGAGGAACGCATCATGTTCCTTAATATACATTTATAAAAATGAAAAAGTCGGTCGGTCGGTCAGTTTTTCTTCTTCTGAAACCATCGACCGACCGACTAGTCAGTTTTATAAAAGGCAAAACCGACTCCGACCGACCTGCTATTGAAACCGACCGAGTCGGTCGGAGCGGTTTTTCGGTGCATGGTGAACACCCCTAGTCTCTACGCACTTGTTAATTATCTCTGTTTGGCCGTTGGTTTGTGGGTGGTAGGCGGTGCTGCGATGGAGTTTGGTGTCTTCGAGGCGAAATAGTTCAGTCCAGAAGTGGCTCAAAAAGATCTTATCTCGGTTAGAAACAATGGATCGTGGAAAACCATGGAGGCAGACGACTTCTTTCAGGAAGGAGGTTGCAATCGATTTGGTTGTGAAGGGGTGGCCAACGGGGATGAAATGCACGTACTTACTCAAGCGGTCTACCACCACGAAGATGACATCATAGGAAGCTGATTTGGGGAGGCCCTCAATGAAATCCATGGAAATATCTTGCCAAATGCGGTCAGGTCGAGGGAGAGGTTGAAGTAATCCGACAGGCGATGTGGTAAGGTGCTTGTTGCGTTGACATATATCGCACCGCTCGACATAGGCTTTCACATCTTGCTTCATCTCTTGCCAATACAAGTCACCAGTCAACCGTTTATATGTGCGCAAGAAACCCGAATGGCCCCCGAAGACAGAGACTTGGTAGGTGTGAAGAGCGGCCTGTATCAAGGATGACTGGCGTGAGAGGACAAGGTGGCCTTTATAGAGCAATTTTCCTTGCTGTAAGGAGAAGCGAGGGATACTGTCGGGGTCTTCTTGTAGGCTCTCGATGACCTTACTGAGATCCGAGTCTTGAGCTACCTCCCCCTGAATAATTGTTGCATCAAGAATGGCTGGGGCGGTTAAGGTGGCCAGGTGTACCGTGGGGGGCATGCTGGAGAGAGCTTCGACCGGAGATATGTCATCCTCCGTGGGGGGGTAGCCTTGAAAGAGCGTCAGCGGCCTTGTTCTCCAGACTGGGCGGTACTGGATTTCAAAATCATAGCCCAATAACTTCGACACCCAGCGTTGATAATCTGGGGGGGTGACCTTCTGCTCAAGTAGAAACTTCAAGGCCTGTTGATCGGTACACACCAAGAACTTCTGGCCTAATAAATACGGCCGCCACCGCTGTACGGACAACACAATGGCCATCAATTCCCGCTCATACACTAATTTATACCGTGCAGAGGGTGATAATGTCTGACTAAAGAAAGCAATGGGTCGCTGCCCCTGCGATAGCACTGCTCCGAGGCCGGTACCTGAAGCATTTGTTTCCATTATGAACGGTTGGCTAAAATCGGGCAAGGTGAGGACCGGCAGGGTGATCACTGCATGTTTGAGTCGCTTGAATGCTTCTGTGGCAGCATCAGACCAAACATATGCGTCCTTTAAGAGTTGCGTGAGTGGTGCGGCAATAACCCCATAATTCGCCACGAAATGCCGGTAATAACCCGTCAAGCCGAGAAAGCCCCTGAGTTCCTTGAGATTGGTGGGTATGGGCCATTGAATTTGTTAAATTATAGTTTATTTTATTTTAAAGGTTTCCTATTTTATTTAGGTTAGGGTTTTATTGTCCTAATAGGTAAGTATTTCTTATCCTAATAGGCAAAAATTTCTTTTTAGTATCTTCTTTGTGACTGCTATTTATATAGCCTTGTATCAATCATTTGGAGTAATTAAGGAAGAATTATTTTCTTTTCTTATTATTAACATGGTATAGAGCTCTAGGTTTCTTCAAAAAAAATTTTTAACTTAGTTTTTGTGCCCATTAGGGTTTTGATGTCTATTAGGGTTTTTTTGTCCATTAAGATTTTGTTTATTACTGTCGCCGCTCAACTCACGGCCGCCGCCGATCGCCGCCAACCACTGCCGGCCGCCGCCGACCACCGGCGGCGTTGTTTGCTGATTTGCTAGCATTGCTGTTTTTCGAGTGTTGTTCGTGGGTTTCGTCTCACCGTTCTTCGTCACCGCTGTTATTCGTCGCCACCACCGTTGCCGCCGTCGTCCTTTGCTGTTACGTCCGGTCCAGTCAACCCGGCTCGTCCAGTTTGGTTCAGATAGTCTGGTTCAACTGGTTCGGTTCACTTGGTTCGGTCCAGCCAGTTCGGCTCCTTTAGGCTCAGTTCAAATCGTTGTTGGACTGGTTCAGCGTTTTTCAGTCCGGTTCAGTTCATTGTCGGATCGTTTCGACAGGTTTCAGTTCGTTTCAGTCAGATTTGGTTTGATTCAACTGTTTTTGATTCAGTTCAGCCCTCTTTCGGTTCGGTACAGAACTGTTTTTTCAGTTTTGGATCTCCATTTTTGAGTTGCAGTTTAGTCTTGGTATCAATGTCACAGTCGTCCAAAATTAAAAAAAAACTTGGACATAAATGAGATCAAACAATTAAGGAGCTTCTTAAAAACTTTGGATAATACTCCTAGTCAAGGTACAGGTTCGGTAACTTTTACGAGTACAACTTCCCAGCCTAAACTGTGTACCTGGATTATTGATTCTGGTGCAACAGACCATATGATGACTAGTAGCTGTCATTTTATCTCTTACAGTATTTGTCCGAGCAATAAGAAAATTTCTACAGCAGATGGTACCTTGGTAACAATAGCTGGTCAATGAGACATCAAGATAAATTCAAACATTACTTTAAAGAATGTGCTTCATATACCACGTTTAACTGTTAATTTGATATCGGTAAAGAATTTGATCAAAGATTTAGGCTGTAGAGTAACTTTTTCTGATTCTTCTTATATTTTACAAGACCAGGGCAATGGGAAGATTATTGGACTTGCTAATGAAAAAGATGGACTTTATTATCTTAATGAACTTGTCGGTCAGACTAGTATTCCAGTCTCCTTCACCTCACAAACTCATCATCCTTCAAGTAAGCTTTTGTTGAATCATTATAGACTAGGACATCCTTGATTTCGAACTCTTAAAATATTTGTTTCCCGATTTATTCCAAAATCTTAATCCCGAGTCACTTCACTGTGAAGTTTGTGAATTCGCTAAACACAAGCGTGTACCCTTCCCTAGTAATAATAAACGAATATCAATGTTCCAAATGTTTCCAAATTTCGTTGGTTTATTGTATTCATTGATGACTGTACTCGAGTCTCATGGGTTTTATCTTTTAAAACAAAAATATGATGTTGGTTCTACCATTCAAACATTCTTTCATATGATAGAAAACCAATTCGGAATCAAACCCAAACGCTTTCGTTCTGACAATGCTCGAGATTACTTCAATCAAAACTTAACATCCTTCTTTCAAAAACATGGAGTCATCCATGAGTCGTCTTGTGTGGACACTCCTCAACAGAATGGAGCGGTCGAAAGAAAAATTGGTCACATCCTTTCTGTGACACGTGCCATTCTTTTTCAAAGAAATGTTCCTAAATCCTTCTGGGGGAAGCTGTGTTAACATCCACTTATTTAATCAATCGGTTACCATCTGCTACTCTAGACCATAGAACTCCTATGAATATCCTATCAAAATATTATCCTGATTTTCGAACAACAAATAACTTGACTCCTCGAGTATTTGGTTGT
>NW_019104606.1:124985-138253 GCF_001995035.1 Momordica charantia
AACATGATAATTTTCTTTGGCCCATATCCAGCTGAATCATACACTAACAATGTAGAAACGTACTTCAAATTTTGCTAGTGAGAGGAAAAGAGACCTGGATTCCATCTTATGAACACGTAAAAGCCAGTAGAATTGGTCCAAGAGGCAAAAGATAAGGTTATTAATTTAATATTAAGTTAACAACTACAATTAGTTGACAAAATGATCAGTTTTTTCACCTAGATAAATAAAACTAAAATTGAAACAAAGAATTTCAAAACTGAAGGGGTGATGAGAATAACTCACTTAGGAACAGCAGTAGCTGTCAATGCCAGTATGGGAACATGAGGAAGACGACTCCTCAAAGATGAAAGCTTGCGGTAGCTAGGCCTGTTTCAAAACATAAAAGGACAATACAAGTGAGGAGACATGGCTCGATAATTACAATCAGCAAATGGCCAAGAGAGAAAGGGAAAAACCAAAAAACAAAAAACAAAGGTCCTTCATAAGCACCAAGAATGAGGTATGTTACAACTAAGACAAGCATTGAATTTACATATAGGGTACAAGTACAAGTAAAGAGATATCAATAGATGTGGTTAACTTGATAAATAAAGGTATATCACAGAAGTAGAGAGGAAAGAGGAGTAAAACAAAGAGGGGCAAGGTGGGAAGAACACTACAGTACAAGAAAACTCTTATGTAGCTCCCGTATGATGTGCAGAGAAATGAAGACACGTAGAAATGTGATTCCGAATATAATAATAATTAAAGTCTAGTCTTAAGAGATTTAAATCAACACTGATAATCACCTATATCACAAACCTGAAGTCATGGCCCCATGTTGAAATACAATGTGCCTGAAAATTGCATTAAAAAGAAAGATGAAGTGAAGGTATGATTGAAGAAGATAAACTACGGCATTCTACCATGCTCACATGATACAAGAATATAAGTTCACCTCATCTATAGCAATCAGATTTAGTAATCCTCGGGAATAAATCTTTGTCAGTTTTGCCATAAACCCTGATGTTGCAATTAGTTCGGGTGTGACATATAGAAGCCTTATGGTAGGTTTACCAGAATCAAGATCTTCGTGAATCTAAATGAAAAAGATTGTTACACTCATTATTTCTAGGTAAGTAAAGTTTGTACCATAAACAGAGACTATGAAAGATGAGAGGACGAGGTAATAAACAAGTACAGAAGATCCCCACAAAGAGAAAAAAGGAAACCAGGACATCTTATATTTTTTCTATTAGATGAAAAAAATAATAATAATAAATGAATATGATTCCCAAAGTCACTCCCGCCGCTCCTCCAATCCACAATAATTCTTCCATTCTTTCAAAATTAAGAGATTCATTATAGTTGAAGGATTTTTTTAATTAACAATATCCTGGATATCATATCAATGAATGTTTGGAAAAGCATGATGCTGCCTTGCTTTCTCTCCTCCTCGCCTCACAAAGTGGAAAAACAGCAAGCTGGTGTAATATACAGAAGTTTGTCCTGTCGTCTAAAAATAACTTCAACTAGTTTTTCAGTTTCTTTAGAAAGAGTGAAGATATCAACAACACATGCGATGCATTATATATATATATATATATATATATATATATGTATGTATATATGTATATATATATGTATGTATATATGTATGTATATATTAGAAAAAAAAGTACCCATTTTTTAATGAATAATGAGGACTGCCATTAAAGCAGGAATTATAAGTAGGAGTAAAAGATGATTGATCAGGAAAATTCACTTTATTTTTGGCTTGTGTTGACTGAGTTGAGGATAGATATTCAGCAGAAATTCCTTTCTCCTTCAATGCCATCACTTGGTTTTCCTGATATGGTGGGGTGGGGAAATGGCCAAAAATTATTTATCAAGAAATAAAGTTATCAGGAATACAAGGAGGAAACAAACCCTATGATGCTCACCATCAATGCTGCAAGCGAATACTTGATGATTTAGGCAAGAGCAGGATGCAATTATCTTATCCAACAGAAGAAAAAAAAACCTTTGGTAGTTTAAATCCTGCCATGAGTTTGAAGTGTGAAGAAGGAAACTGAATAACATTCACCTATTAAGGGACAAACAACAAGCACAATTCCAGTTGTCGCTAGAGCAGGGATCTGGTAACACGCCGACTTTCCTCCCCCAGTGGGCATGAGACAGAAACAATCTTTTCCTAAGTCAAAGAAGACGATAAACGAAGTCAGCTAACAGAACCCAGATAGTGTTTTGAAAACTCACTAACTGCGAACGTGCGTGCAACATATTACATCTGTGGGCTATAAAAAAAATTAGAAACGACGTGAACCGAAAATATATATAATACAAAAATATCTCACTTCGTTCTCTTAGCTGTAAAGTAGATTTGCTTGGTAAATGAAAATCAAATCAACAACTGTTTTTACTTCTTTTTTTTTTCAGATTCTATGGAAGTATCCACCTGATAAAACAGCTTCAATTGTTTCCAATTGCTTTCCCCTGAACTCAGAATGTCCAAAATGCCACCTTAAGAGCTTCACCAAAGAATCCTTGCTATATTTATGCTTTTCCGGCCCGATATTGCTCTGCAATGGCAGTGATGACTTCTTCATTTCTACCTGCCTGAATACTGAATATTCACGAACTATGTTCACCTTGTTCGATTTTTTCTCTCTTTTCGCGCCGTCGGTTCAGAAAGGTCGGGCAAGTTGAGGCCAGCGGAGGGGTATCGATTCCGAGGTTTCTTTATTTAGGAAAACATTTAAGTTTTAGCTTCAACGTGGAAAATTTTCACTTTTAGACCCCAAAATGGTTCATTTTAAAAATCTCCGTTCTCTAGATTTTGGGGGGTTAAAATGCTCTCTCGGTTCCAATATCGTTGAATTGCTCATGTAATTTTAATATCTTCATTTATTTTGGTTATTGCACTTTAAATAATAGTTTATTTTGGTCGTTAAACAACTTAACAAATTTTTGAGGTATTGATTAAGTGTCATTTAAAAATGTTCATTCATTTTGATCTATTTTAGTTCATTTTAGTCCACAAACCTTCATTCTAGTTATTTTATTTTAAGTTTTGGTTCGTTTTGATTATTGTATTTTCAAAAGACTTATTTTGTTATCTATACTTTAAATTTGGTTCATTTTAGTATTTGTCTCATTTTGATATTTGTAGTCTTTAAAAATTATATTTAGGTTCTTTAATTATATTTTTTATACACAGTTTCAATAAGACCCTATATTCAATATATTTTGATTAGAATGTAACAATGATTTTATATTAAAGAATTTTCAGTATAGAATTTGTTTTAAATTTTGTAAATATACGCTAAAATAATCCTTTTTTAAAATGATGGAGACCACATAGAAAAAATACCACTATAGTATGAAAAGAAAAATAAACATTGCATTCTGTTCCCGAAAGTTAAGAACCCGAAAGTTAAGAAAGGGGGAAAAAGAACTGACATTGCATTCTCCGTTCAGCGACGGAACTCCCACGCCCGCCCTCTCAATAGCTTTATTTTTTTCCTTCACATTTCTATTTTTGGCTCTCTGCTCCTCCCTCCTGTTCTCTCAGTTCATCGTTTTTCTGCTTATTTTTCTTCATATCGTCCAGTTCTACCCATTTATTGTAATTCGACGCTTGCTATTCTCGCTTCCTGATCCGTCCTTCGCAGCCGCAACCACCTATTAGAGGTTCTTCTTCTTAACTACCTTTGTTTTCTGCAGATCGTCTCTACTGCAGCCTTGATATCTTACCTGTAAGGTATTAATCTTCTCACCTTGTGTATCTTGGAAGATGATTTTCCCATTGTTTCCATGTTTTTCGCACTACACTTGTCGGTTGGCCACTCGCACAAAGTTCCATCCTTTCTCTCTGTTATATCGAGGATCTTCCTGTCCGAGCCTGAAATTCCTACATTCTTCTAACATTTTTCCTGTTCTGTTCCAATTTTTTCTGCTTTTAGCGAGGATATTAGTTTCGTTTCCGGCTCAACCGCTTTACTGTTTTTTACTAAAATCATTTTTTATAGGATTGATTACTTAAATCATGCTGTAAATTTTCTCCATTAAAATTCGAGTGAAGCAACTTCAATTTTTATTTAAACCTTTAATCATCGTTATCTATGGGAATGAGCACTGATATGTAGTTATCTACACAGCCAAAATCCTTTACAATGCAATTATTGGCCATCCCACTGCTATTCGTCGGCCCTTTTGTCAGAAACAGAAAATGTTATGCGCTCAGCGAGTGTTTCAAACGTACAAGTTTCATGTATTCTTGATGTACAGTAGCTAGCGGTCTGCGTGTTGTTGCTACTTGAACAACTATTATTATTCTGTTGTCTATGTGCTCTTTTTTTTCCCTCCTTTTTCTAGTGACTCATTCTTCTCTCAACATTTTGATAAACTATTAACACGCATGCTACTCGGATATAGGATGAAAAAGAGTTTTTATGGATTGAGGGGTAAGGAGTTATCTCTGGTAACCATTGCCTTGATGTGCATGGTTATTATTATGTTGACATGGGAGAAAACTCCACTTCTCAGTACCTTTCCTCCACCTCAAACTCGGCTGCAATTTTCTTCAGGTAATGGCGTCTAAATTTTCCTTCCCATTAAGCTAATTCATGGGGCCAAAAAATGAAAAAAAAGTCATATATGGAGTTGAAGTTTCAGATAATTATAACGCAGCAATCCAAGCCATTGCACAATATTCTCTCTCCCAAGCAAGTCTTGCATGATTTTTATGGAACTCCCAAGAATGGCTGTTCATCCAAGTGGATGAGGAATTCAGCATGTTTATCCTTTTGAGACTTATTAGCTATTTCTCTGTTACCTGGAATTTTTTAGAAAACCAGCCATGTTTTCAGCATATGTATATGTTTGATTAGCATGAGTGTTAGGCTGATTTATGCACACCTCTGTAGGACAACATGATCCAAACATGGAAAATTTGTGGGATGTTTATGTCTTAAATATATTGCAATCATGGTTTGAACCACGACCTGAAAAGGAATCTTAGTACAATTTGCACCTTTGTACTTTAGGTACATATTCGTGCTTCTTGATTTTCTTTTGTATTGCAGATAGTCTGGCAGGTACATTAGTTAGTGCATCTCATTTGGAGCAACAAGGACATGCTGATGAATACATTCCCTCATTTGAAGATAAAAACACTGTAAATAACCAAGAAGTTGGTAGGGCTTTTTCTCACAGTTATTCAAATGATGAGGACACAACATCTTTCCAGAATAAAAGTATTGGTTTTTACCTCAATGTTGATTAACATTTTTGTTTCCAACATATTCCAATTTATTTTTATCTGTACCAACGAGATGGCTTTTTAGATTTGTTTCGATTTTCCTTTTAGCTAATTTGATAGTATCAATTCTTCTTTCTTTTTATTTGTGGTAATATTATGTTTGAATGGTAACAACCAATCTCCATACTTTTGGCTGGGCATATCAACCAGACATTTCTTCGTCATTCGGTGGTGGTGCATGGCCTTAAGTTCTTAAATGTTTGTTCTTTGGTCTTGAAGCCTTCTTTTCTGTAGATATATTTAAGCTCTTGTTATTAATAGCATTTTATACGTATTTGTTTCATCTGAATGTTGTAAATTTTTTACTACTTCAATTAAAGTTTCTGAGTGTTAATTTTCCGTGCAGGAATTGCTGTGGGTTCCAGAGGAGCTACACACAAACAAATAGTGGAACTAAGAACTGATGGAAGTTCAGGAAGTCCAAAAGAAATGATAGAAGATGAAACAATACGCAACCAAATCGTGGTAGAAGAAGGTGTAGAGGCTCTGAGAAAGAAAGAGGTTTCGAAACCAAAACTATTAGAAGTTGATGAAAAAATAAAACAGGTAGTTGAAGAAAATTATTCAAGACAAGGAAAACAAAGTGTTGATTCAGTTTTGCCAATTGCCTACAACGTCAGCAAAGTAGATGAAAAATTGGAAAGGGATCAAGGTGCGCAATGTATTTCCTCTTTACTATTTGCCACTCTGTATCCCTTATGTTATATAGACATTTTGATCAATAGAATCTAGACAGATCACGTTGTGGTGTCATATATAAACCAGGAAAAAGAGTGGTGTCAGATCATAAGATCCTTTCTGCAAAAAATGCATTAAACCTAGCCCCCAAGCAGCACCCTTGGTCCACCAACGGCTTAGGTGGTTTTGGACTTTTATAATTATCCATTAGATCTTATTTTGTTGGATTGTAGCCCTTTTGGGTTTAGTGGACTCCTCCGGCTTTTTGTATGTCACTTTTTATTCTTTCATTTTTTCTCAATGGAAGCTCGGTACCTTCAAAAAGAAAGGTTTTAGGTGAGAGTTGTGCTCAAAATCCTAAGTTCAGACCTCAACATCTCTATTATCTCATGGAGTTGGAGTTAGAGAGTGTGAATATTGTTGGGTGGGCTTGGATACCATGGATGTCAAAGAAAAACTTTGTTGAATTTCATGCAGTTCATGCAATATAAGAATTATTAATTCAAAGATCCATATTATATTTTTTTTCTTGATAACTGGGAGTCGGAGCTTTGCACCTCTATGCTGAGGGGCACCCATGCTCATCCCAAGGCCTGGACCTGGGAAACATCAAGAGTTTTTGGTATTAAGCTCACCAGAAGGCTCAAATTTGAGACCTCTAAGCCAAAAGACCCCAAGCCTTTGCCAACTGGGTTGTCCCTTGGGTGCTTCAAAGATCCATATTATTGTAAATGTTTTTTTGATGATGTGGCAGACTGCTGGCAGCAAATATCCCTTGCATAATCTGGTGTTTTATGTATATTTTTGTAGTACAAATAAATCAGACTTTTGAGTGAACTGACATAAAATGGGTTATGGTATATTGATTTTTGCATCATGAAGAGCTGTTTTTAGAATAGGATGCTCCATTCATCTTATTGCTTGGTCAGCTTTTCTTATCTCGAAGTTAGAATGGTTTTGACAAAGTAAGGACCTTTTGCTTATAAGTTTTTTTAGAAGAAAGTTTGGAGTTTGAAGCTGAACGAGTTAGAAGTTTCAGTATTACATGACCTTGTAACATGAAGTTGATTTAGAAGTGGGTCCTGAGGTTAAAGTTCATTAAAGTCTTTCAATGACTGGTTCCATGCAAGTGGGAGCTTTATTCTGCTTGAAGATCTGGATTTTTCTAAAGCTTTCATTCCATGTTCTTGTTTGTTTTTATCTTTCTTCTTATTTGGGGTTGTATTTCCCTCTTCGGGTTCTTGCTTTCTTTTTTCTTCTCTTTAGTTTTTCTCTCCCTCCCTCTTATTGGGAGATCGTATCCGTTGAACTATTTTTGTTCCTTTTCATTAATTAATGAGAAATTTATATCTTGTTAAAAAAAAATTAGAAATAAGCTTTTCACTGAGGATATAAAAAATACAAAAGGAAACCAAAGGAGAATACGGCTCCCCAATTGGTATTAATAGTTATAATTACAAGAGAGAGTGAAAAGGGTACACCATGTTGAAGTGTTGAAGTGTTGCCAACTTCCATGTCAAATAGATAGGAATTCCCCGTTGCTAAGTTAATAGGAGCCCAGTTCAAGCCTTCAATTGTCATTCTTCTACCTTTTTATTTGTTTATTTATTTATTTTTATTTTCTGGAGTAAAGTTGCTGGAGAAATGATGTATTTTCAGCCTCCATTCCAAGAATAAAATTTCCTTGATAATTAACCAGTTCAGCAACCAGATTTTTTTTCCTCCTAGCTGTACCCAATTGGGTAAAAAAGGAGAAATTCTCATCTCCCTGCTGGAGCCACCTCATCTTGCGTCTGCCAAGTTGATCATCTTTGTAACAGATATCCAGTTGTATCCTCAAAAATCTTCTCTGCTCATAATCTTCCTGCGTTATAGTTGAGTTTTCTTCTTTGTAATCAATTAAATAAAAGCCTACTCAATACCTTCTCTTCTAGTTTGTTTCCAAGTTGCCAAAAGTCTCCTTATTCCACGTTTTTCATTTCAGGTTCTGCGATTACTCCTTCAGCTTGTGTACAAACAGAAAAACCCTCGTACCTACTAAGCTGATCTCCTGCTGCCAAAATTTGAGGTCCTTAGAAAAGTAGGACATTCCAACCAACCATTCTTGAATCTGAAAGGAGTGGATCCCCACATGAAAGACCCCGTCTCCAACAATAAAGGAAAGTACTCTGATGTGTCCCTTGGTTTCCTCATTATCCTCGGATTTATGGAAGAAGCCATCTAATCCTTTGAAACCAAATATCTGTCCAGCAGGCACATGATAGGATTTTCTCTAAAGCTTTGATCAAGTAAAAGCTTCAACAAAGTTTGTTGAAGTGCCTCGTAATTTTTCCTCCCAACGACTTTACAAAGGTCCATCTGGTTACATTAAAATCTCCTCCTATACACCATCGGCCTTGACATAAACCAGAGTCTCCAATGCCCTCCAAAAGAGACTTCTAGCATGATACGATGGGAGGTTATAGACCACCTGGCACATGCAATCCAGTAATGAGACTAATCAGCTAACAAAAAGTTGAGGGAAATAGAGAATGCACCTAGGAGAGTTTCCTTTGCTGTTGTTTAATTAATATACTCGTAAGCTACATGATCACTATCACAGGCTTCTGTTGTGTCAGTTTTTTCCACCGCTGTTCCATTCTTATAATTTATAAACAATGGTATGGTCTTACCCTAGTTTTAAAGCCTTTGATTAAATTAGTGATAAGAGTATAAATTTTACGTTTTACTTGCTATTGTCTAAGATTTACTTCATCCATACCTTGGGTTCAATAGGTTTTATGTACTTATGGTTTTCATAATTTATCTAATGAATTCAGCCTGCAATTATGCAAAAGGAAAATGGGTTGTAGATGAGAAGCAGCCTCTGTATTCTGGATTTGGCTGCAAGCAATGGCTCTCTGGAATGTGGGCTTGCCGTTTGACCCAACGTACAGATTTTGCCTATGAAAAACTTAGATGGCAGCCAAAAGGCTGTGAAATGGAAAGATTCAAAGGTTCCGAGTTCCTGAAAAGGTATTCTCCTTTCGAGAAACTTTGCACTATTTCTTACACCACTTAGGTTGAGGTTAGTTAACTATTTTCCAATTCAACCAATCCACGGTGCACCTTCCCCTGACTACATATTTCTGCTGGCTATAAATCTCTTTGGAGGTTATTTGCTCGAGTACTCGTGCAAAAAAAAGGGGTGATAGTTCTCCACATAAAATGTTACTTTGTAAATCAACCTATGTGAACTCTAAAGCTGGCTTGCTAACGAGCGATGGTTATCTCTGTTCCACATCAAGGGTAGAACCTAGTAGTTATTTGCATTATACACTTGAATTTTCAAGCCTTGACATATAATAAGTTACACAGGAAAAAAAAGGGTTATCGCAAAGGTTAAGATATTGTTGATAATATTTTGTTCCATTTTTTTTCTTTATCACTTTTTATTTCTTCTCCTATCATGTTAGTAATAGATAGTTGTGACCATATTATATAATATTATTCTATGCACCCAGGATGCAAGACAAAACTCTAGCTTTTGTTGGAGACTCTTTGGGCCGCCAGCAATTCCAGTCCCTAATGTGCATGGTCACAGGTGGTGAAGAGCAGCTTTTCGTAGATGTGGGGAAGGAATTTGGCCTGGTCTTGGCTCCTGGTAATACACGCCCTAATGGGTGGGCATATCGATTCCCAAGCACCAATACTACAATACTCTACTACTGGTCAGCTAGCCTCTGCGATGTGGAGCCCTTGGATATAAGAGATCAAAACACTGATTATGCCATGCATCTTGATCGGCCACCTGCATTCTTACAGCAATATATTAACAAAATTGACGTGTTGGTTCTAAACACAGGGCACCATTGGAATCGGGGAAAGCTCAAGGCCAACCGCTGGGTGATGCACGTGGGTGGTAAACCAAACATTGACAGGAAACTTGCAATGATTTGGAGTGCCAAGAATTTAACCATCTATAGTATCGTCAACTGGGTGAACTCTCAGCTGCCAAAGTACCCAGGTTTGAAAGTTTTTTATCGAACAATTTCACCGAGGCACTTTGTGGGTGGAGATTGGAATACAGGAGGAAGTTGTGACAACACGAGACCCATGTCTGTAGGGAAGGAAGTATTACAAGATGAATCTAGTGATGAAAGTGCTGCAGGTGCAGTGAAGGGGACGGGGGTTAAGCTTTTGGACATAACAGCCCTTTCGCAGCTTAGGGATGAGGCTCATATATCTAAATACAGCATAACAGCCAAAGCTGGTGTTCAAGATTGCCTCCACTGGTGCCTACCAGGCGTTCCCGATACATGGAACGAAATTTTGTTTGCACAAATTTAGTCCCATCCCATAATAAATCGCTGTGTCTGGTAAACCACCCATGGCCTCAGGAGGCTGTTCGTCCGCCGTTGAGCAGTAGGGGTTTGAAGAAGTGGCTCCAAAGAGTTCGAGTGTCTGATTTTCATCTAGTCTAATTAGTACGGTGGAAAGTTCATCTTTTTTTTTCAATATTGTACAGACCATATGAATTCCTATGGTTACGCATAAATATATTTAAACATTCTGATGATGATGATGAACGCTAATAGTTATGGTTGACTGTAACTCGAGTTGCAACATAATGGTAATCCGAAGTATAAAACTACTTCTGCATGTAAAAATTTATTCAGCCCCAAGAAAATATGCTACAACCATAACAATTTTAACAATTCAGAATCACGTTGAACGACCTATACCTTAGGCGATATCGTCTCACTTTTTTTTTTCTTTTTTTAGTATTTTCACTTTCTTTTCTTAAGGCTACTATTATTTCACTTTTTCTTTTCCTCCAAATCAATAAAATCTGTATTTGAATAATTTTATATATTCTTCTCTATTTTAAATGGTAGATTTCTAAAATAAATCCTCACTCACATGCTTCCTAGCAAAGCAACTGGGAGGTCATCCAACTCACTATCAATTTTTTTAAGCATTTCTTGATCATTCTTCTCCCATGATCTCAGAATCCCTCCTATTAGAATGTGGTATCGATTCCCCTCCTCTCTACTCGGGCGTCACAAAAACATGAATAATTAATTTACATATATTAAAAAATATGTCATGAATTTATTTGAAAGCTACATTTTATTGAATTATATATTTTGGGCTAGCCATTGATTTGAAACAAAATTTTAAAGTTAAGTTTAACAATACTTTAACTCAAAATGACAAAAATAAAAGTGTATTTATAATTATTTAATCAAAATTCATAAAAATGATGAATTAAAAAAATTATAAAGAAATAAACAGATTTAGTCTTTCGCATGGGAATGAATACACCAAAAAAAATGAAAAATATATAAAATAATTAGAATGTAATAGATAAAAAAAAGTAATAAAAAATAAGAAAAATAAAAAATAGATAGGAAAGTCGGCCGGTGAAGTACAAATCTTTAAAGTTCAAACATTCTATAAAAAAAAGAATGAAAAAATTCTATGCGAAGGGAGAAAAATTCAGTAAAAAAATGAGAAGGAAAGAAGCAAGTAAAGATGTAAATAATAATAAATAGGAAAATAAATAAACACACATGATAGTAATTAACGGGGGAGAGAATATACTATCAAACCATGATATCCATTTTTTGTGAACTTTTTTCTAAATGTCATTAAATATATTTTTGTAATCTCCGTCACGAATACCCTTTTGTAGATGTTCAGGAAATCCTTTCGTGGCGTCTCTAAATGTTACTAAAATCCAAAATATTGTTAGTGATGAGATAATTATTAACTAATATTTTAGTGCCAATTTGAATTTATTAAGACACTTGTATGAGACTAAAAGATCATGAGTTTAACTCAACCTACTAAACAAACCAAGTAATTTCTTGGCAGCTTGCGAATTAAAAAGTGGGTTTTAGTGAGATAACGAAGATGAAGGGTTTGGTTTTGTTTTTTTCTTTTCTTTTATGGAGTTAAAGTGGGAAGAATATACTACCAAACTGCGAAATCAAAAGTGATTGTTTTCTATTAGGTTGAAGAAACGAATAAAGAGAAAAAAAAAAGGAACTAATTAACAAATCCCAACCCCCCAGAGGTTCATTTACATGTAAAAAATACAGAGGTAGTGAACTGATGATGTGATATACATAAATAATGTTACAGGTAACAGGCGGAGCCGAAGATATGTGATAGTGATGTGGCGGCGGCCGGCAGGGGATTGAGACGCGCTCACAAACCTCTCCTCCTACCCTCCTGCTCCATCGCTTCCCTACTTACTCACAGATTCCAATCAAAACTATCCCTCTACAACAACATTAGTTCTTTTTTTTTGTTTGTTTTTTCTGTTTTTAAAATTTTCTTTTTGTTAAAAAAAAAAAGTATTTGCAGCTTAATTAACATTGCTTTGTCCTCTCTCTCTCTCTCTCTCCTCCTTAATTATATTTATATTTCTCCTATTCTCCTAATGGCTTCCTTCATTTCTGGCCGTTGCTTAGGATTGCTGTTGGTGCAATCTGCGCCGATTCTGAGGAGCTCCACCATCCGATCGAGTGCAGCGGTGTCGTTTGCGATCTCTGGGTCGATGAGTTCGGCCTCCCTCTTCTCGGAAACTGCGGAGGAGACCCACTGCACCACATCCGTGCCACCCTTGCCATTGCTAAGATATTGAGAAGGAAATTTGCTGGTCAGAATTTCGAGAATGATAATGCCAAGGCAATAAACATCAGACTTTGGAGAAACTTCCTGGTATTGCGTGTACTCCGGGGATCTGTACGCAAACATTGCGGTGGTGGCATTGTTGGGGTTGATCAGGGGATGAAACGCGTAGTCGCTCAGAAGGGGCTCGTAGTTGTCGCTTAGAAGAACGTTGCTGGACTTGAGATTCCCGTGCGGCAGATCGTACGTGGCGAATTCCGAGTGGAGGAACCCCATTCCCCTCGCGATCCCCTGCACAATCCTCAACCGGGTCGCCCAGTTCAGCTCAGCATGGCAGGCTCCGCGGTCCCCTGGTGGATATCAAATTCAGAAAACTATTTAATATCTAATTAATTAATTAATTAAGGAGCCTAGCCTAGGAATATTTTGGTATTGTCTCACCATGCAGCACATACAAGAGACTGCCTTTTGGAATGTACTCCGACACCATCAGCTTCTCCTCTCTCCTGTAATGGTAGGCCAAAGGCGTCAATATATTCTGATGGCGCAGCCTCCCCATGCGCCTCATCTCCGCATCGAACCCATCCTTCCCCAGCTTGTTCATTTCCCTCATTCTCTTGACCACCACCGACAGCCCGTTGGACATCACCGCCTTGTACGCGGA
>NW_019104606.1:144895-158994 GCF_001995035.1 Momordica charantia
AAAAAAAAAAAAAATGGAAAAGAAAAGAGAGAAATCACAGGTTCAACATACACACATGGGTAGTACAACAATAGCTAGCTACAATTAAGCCTTGAGAAATAGAGTCACTGTAAATATACTAACCGTCTCTTAGTCTACTCGTCTCATCCTTCACTTGCTTTTTGTGATCTGGCAAAGAAGAAGAAAGCACTTCCCAGTCGTTGCGGGCCAAAAATTCTTAGTCCACTATCATTATGGACCTCATCAAACAGCAATTGGCACGCATGATGGTTTTCTCACAAGCGGATTTCTCAATGATAACAACCCCAGGTTCAGGTTCTCTACCGCAGCTTGCTTGATTTGAGAGGCTTCATTAGGCATTCCAGCCTTCAGAAGGCAAGATATCAAAGAATTAATGGTTATTTCATCTGGAATGCAGTTGGTTTCCAACATCTTATAAAAAATGCTAATTGCTTCGACCATTCTCCCTTGCATACAGTTGCCAATAATGAGAATGGTAAATGTTATTTTATCAGGGCTGCATTTCTTCTCCCGCATCTCAGCCACTATCACATTTGCCTCGTCCACCTTCCCAGCCTTGCAGAACCCATCAATCACAGGATTATATATAAATGTTTTGGGAACAACCTCACTCAATTTCAAGTGCCTCAAAAAAAATCTCGCCTCCTGTATTCTATTTTCCTTACAAAGAGCATTGATAAGAACAGCATAGGTATACACATTCGGAGACAGGCCTCTTACTTTCATCTCCTCCCAGAGCTTCAAACCCTGGTTCACTTCACCTGCCCGGCAATAGCCATCAATTAGGGAAGTCAGTGTAACCACGTCTGGTGGACAGCCAAGAAGAAGCATTTTTTCATACATGGCCAAAGCAGATATCATGTCTCCAACTTTACCAAAACCATGAATGAGGACATTGAAAGTGAAGTCGTTGGGTTTGATTCCAGAACCAACCATCTCATCTAAAAGCCCAGAAGCTGCCTTCATATCACCCAATTTGCAATAGCCTGATATAATTGATGTGTAGGTAATAACATCTGGGGCAACCCCTTTCACTGACTGAACTTCTTTAAGCAAATCATGCCCTTTACTAATCTCATTAACCCTACAAAACCCATTTATAAGCGTATTGTATGAAACTATGTCAGGAAAGCAACCAAAATTTCCCATATTCTGGAAAAACTCAAAAGCCTTATGGATTTCTCCTATTCTGCACAACCCTCTAATTATAATATTGAAAGTGTAAGCATCCGGAATAAAATATGGTTCCAAGTGCTCTCTAAATAGTAGGACAGCTTCGTCTACTTGGTTCTGCTTGACTAACAAATTCAACAAATTATTGTATACAAAAGGACTCACTTTAATACCGTAACAGTGAACCTCATTAAGGAAAATTTTGGCAGAATCTAATTTTCCCATTTGAGCATACGAAGACACCAATAGTTCTACAACGGAACTATCCGGCAAAATGCCATCACACCTCATACAATCAAACACCATTTTTGCAGAACCATGGAGACCCATTTGACAGAGATTCCTCATAAGCAAATCATAGGTATTAAAACTATGATTAATGCTTAGGTGTGCTCTACTAAACTCAAAAAACTTCAAACCCAGTATTGGATCTTTAAACCGCTTAATAACCTCGAATGCGATTGAGGGGGTCAAGTTCCTACTCAGATAACCAAAGCAACCATTCAGGGAATGCGATCGAAAAAATAGAGTGCAAACAACCTTCGCTAGCCAAGCCTCCGGGTTTCGTATTACCTCTCTGTCATAAAAAGATCGAGCGCGTGACCCTCCGTCAGTAAAGCTATGAAATTGGGCAATGGAGAAACTGGAGGCTCGAAACCTGTAGGCACGGCTAGAGAAGAATAAGAGGGTCATCTGCAGCCCCACTCCATCACTGGACTCTGCTCTATCTTCCCATAAATTCTCAATCACAATCCTTGTTCGTTTACAACCAGGTATTCTGTCGGGTCTCTCAGATTGTGTATCTGATTCTTGCTCCCACTCCCTACTCTTCATGGAAAGAATGAAATATCCAATCTAACTCGCATAGCTAATATGAAATCCATTCTTTTTAAAAAGAAGTGAAGAACTGAATGAAGTGGATCGAAGCTCTGGTACCGTATTGGTGGTCTACAAAAAATGCTGATTGATAAAACACACCAACTTTTGGAAGAAGTAAAAACTGGAATGGTAGATGGGATTCTGAATTCCAATCAATGCACAGCCCGAAATATGATAATGCAAAAACTCCGGCAAAAACTCTTCATGGAGAGGACTAGGAGACAGCTGCAAAGCCGATGAGTCAATAACCCCCTGGTTCCTGCGTTTAGGGTTTTCCATTTTATTTTGTCTAAATTAAGTTTCAGTTCAGGTGGGTTCGTTTTGGGCTGGGGAGTCGAAGATCAGGGCCGATTTATCTGTAGCCCAAACTGGCCATCTAAGATTCGGGTCAACCCGACCCGACTCTAATAATGCCTCTATATTTTTTTTATCTTAAATCTTAATCATCTCTTGACATTTCTCATCTTCCCCATTTTGCATCTAACTCTCAAGTCTCACACAAGCCTTTCCTCTCTCTCCTCCATTTTCTCCTCTCACTCAACTCTTCGTCGCCGCCAGGTGTGGTTCCGTCGCCGCCCGCTTCCGTTGCCGCTCCCGTCTCTCTCCTCCATTTGAGTTCAAAGTCGACTGTTCAGAATTTGAAAACCCACAAAGTATGATAGATTGGTATTTCTAGCCTTCCTCATTCTAGTGCTCAAGAAAAAATTGATTGGGAAATAGAAAAAATAATGTCAAATTTGAGGATACTTCATACAAGTTGATCTACAGTAACTTAAAATAGCTACTTGTTATAAAAATTAGATCCATTAGAAAAGATGTTATGAGTTTGCATGGCTAAAATTTTGGGGTATTTGTGAATTTTTTATAAGATTTTGGTGTTGGAATTATCTGGGTTTCTGAGCATTGCTAAAAGTTATTTGTGCTTTTAACAACTTGCTTTCTAATTCACACTGCTCGTCTTGACAACGAAACTGTTCTGATTCATTTTGCTTGTGACCCTTTTCGTTTACTTGTTTGCAGTTTCATGCTAAAATGGTGCCAAGTTGGTAGCTTGTTACGATGTAATGTAGGAGTAATAAGTCTAGGACAAGAAAGAGAGAATAAAGGGGAGATACTTTTGTTTAGTATAATAAAGTAGGTGTGAAAAATTGAACTTCCGACCTGAAAACTGAGCTATGTTTGGAATGACAAGAACTTGTTTTTAACTTTAGAACCGACACAAATAAGTGTAACATTATAGAAGAAAGGATGGTCAAAGTGGTGGCCCTTGGGAAATTGGAAGTGAGGTTACATTGTCACCTCCACTGCCCATTATACAGGGAACCAAAATTGTTGAATCTCATAACATAACAAATCCAAAGAGTTCTATGGGTCCAAAGGCAAGTACTCAAGTTTGGGCTGGCAAGCGTCTCTACTCTCCCCTTTGGGCTTTCTGCTAAAGTTGTAACTTGTTCTTGACCTGCTCCGACTTACCTCCGTCGTTTCTCGCAGCGACTTTCGTACGGCCGGGAGTATGCCGCTAAAATGGTAAAAACCCAGAAACCCCACCCCAAATTGTCGTCCCTTTTCGCCGGGATTTAATTCGTGATCTAGTTTTTATCGTTTTCCTTGCTTTTTTGGCTAGGGTTTTGCATTGGCAACCGAATGCCAGCAGCACTGTTAACAGTCAGATCCTCAACGAAGTTTCTCAATGTGTTGAGAGTATCCATGGCGTTAAAGGGGGCAAGTGGAAAGCTACTCACCTTTTACAGACCCATCTTACGAGGTAATTGCACTCTTTTCATAGAGTCGTTTGTAAGAATATCTTCTTTTTTCCTTTTTCTCGAGAGGGGGCTGTGGCCGTCGGGATTTAATTACCCGAATGAATCTTAAATCTGTCAGCAGACCAAAACTTACCGGCGGCCGAGTTCCCRCGCGACTTTCTCRGAATCTCRCTGCCGGAGCAACCAAACAAGTATTATCTTATAATCCGTGGCCAACGGATCGTCTTAGAAGCTGATTTTACGATTCAAACTATAATGGAGAAGTTGCAGTCTTACAAATTGCGCGTTGCTCTCAATTTCGAGGTTCAACACCMAACTTTTCTAGTTCTCATGTAAACTGCACTTTCCCATGTCCAGAAATTCAAAATTGAAGTTGATTTTTGTGGCTTTCTGGTGTCTGATCTTTTGCCCTTTTGTTTTAGTTCGTGTGAGATCGATAAATCTTTGGTTACAAACAGTTTACCTTATTATTTTTTAGGGGTTCCAATACCAATTAGGGGATTTCCAACTGAGAGTGGGAAAAGTTGTTCCCAACCATTCTGAGAATTTGAGAGGAATAGTTATGGAGGTAAGGCTCATTTCATCATTTCATGATAACTCTTTTCTTGTCTGTTAACAATTGCATGCTCTTCTTATTGGTTTTTTATGTCAATATTCTTTATCTGAGCGAGCAGTTTCTTTCCCATGGGCTGTGTCAAAACAATGTTTGGTACAGGAAGTATTGATTCAACTTATCTTAATGCTTAACATGGCCTCTGTTGTTCTCATTTTGATAAACAATGAAGTGGAAGAGAAAGGCCAATCATCTGATAGAAGTATCAACTATCATTTTCTCTGAAAAGTTTGTGTAAGGTCGCGATCTTATGTTGAGAAGTAGTGAGATCTAGTTAGGTTAGGATTTCCTTGCAAGCCTGTGTAAGAGTAGTCATGAATCAATTAATTGCTCTGAAATAGTTGATTTTATTCAGTTTGGAAAGTGTCTTTCAACTCATTTGGATGCTTGGAAATAGTGTTTGGTCTTTGCTTGCGCTCGACTTCATTGTGGTGCTCATCCTTGAACAAAATAAAGTGAGATAGACTGCCTATCACCTTTCAATCATCTGCTCTTGTTATCCTCTTTCCCCTTCCATATCGTTCTTCAGAAACACATTGCCATGTTCTTTATTGTATTGTCAAGTCCAAGTCCAAGTCCAAATAGGATATGCTAGCAACTAAGCAAGTGTGATGAAGCCTCCCTCTGAGATGGATTGCTCGCATGCTGAAGTTGGAAACCTGAAACTTCTCTAGGAAATTTAAAGTTCAGTTCTGTAATTTGGTTTTAACCTACTTTGATGTATATTATATTGGATGTATTGTATTGTTAGTTCTGGGAAGTAAGAATCATATTTAAGTGGGATTAATTAGAAACTAGAATCTCTGTCAAATGTGTGCACATTTGATTTTTGTGCTGTAATTACGAAAATGGCTTTTTGCTGCTGTTCCAATTGACGACCATTTAGAACAGTTGAGACCATATATTGCTCGTGTCGCAGTTTTTTCTTTTCTTTTTTTTTTCCTTTTTGAGAAATGAAGCGTGGGATTCAAACTCATGATCTTTTGGTCAGAGAATGTGCCAATTTCGCTCATGTTGGCACTTGTGTCGTAGTTATGCAATAATGTACTAAATCCTGTATATTGCAGATGGAGTATCTTCCAATTTCTCCAATGGAGAAATCAAGACAGGTGATGGGGGGATTCTTCGAGGTATGGCAAGAAGCCATGTCAAAAAGTTCACTGCCAGGTCGTTTCATGCACATAGAACCGAACTTTGCAGAATATGGACTGTTGGATTACTACACTCCTCAACCACACAGCCGTTCAGTATGCCAATGTCATGGCTCAACTAATAGGAACAGTTCAAGCAGTTCAATCAGTGAGAAATTAGGATATAAATTGTTTGGTTTATCAGTTTGAGATCTGAACTTCATGTTAGTTGTTTTTCTTCATTTTCAAACAGTTCAATCAATGAGAAATCAGGATATAAATTGCTTGTTTTACCAGTTTGAGATCTGAACTTCATGGTATTGTTATTAATGCTTAGGTGTGCTCTACTAAACTCAAAAAACTTCAAACCCAATATTGGATCTTTAAACCGCTTTATAACCTCGAATGTGATTTAGGGGTTTAAGTTCCTACTCAGATAACCAAAGCAACCATTCAGGGAATTCAATTGAAAAAATAGAGTGCAAACAACCTTCGCTAGCCAAGCCTCTGGGTTTCGTATTACCTCTCTTTCATAAAAAGGTCGAGCGTGTGATCCTCCCACGTCGTCAATGGACTCTGCTCTATCTTCCCATATATTCTCAATTACAATCCTTGTTTGTTTACAACCAGGTCTCAGGTTGTGTATCTGATCCTTGCTTCCACTCCCTACTCTTCATGGAAAGAATGAAATATCCAATCTAAGTCGCTTAGCTGATATGGAAAGAATGAAATATCCAATCTAAGTCGCTTAGCTGATATGAAATCTATTCTTATTTAGAAGAAGTGAAGAACTCAATGAAGTCGATGGAAGCTCTGGTACTGTAAAAGTACATGGGATTCTGAATTCCAATCAATGCACAGTCCCAAATGTGATCAACCCTCTGGTTACTCGTCTAGGATGATAATTTTTTTCATAATTTTTTTTTCCTTTTCAGTACAGGTGAATATTCAAGCTCATGACTTTTTGATGGAAGATATGTGTCATTTTTATTTATGGAGTATATAAATAAAAGTAAAATTTGTAAAGTGGTATTATCAAAAAATAAATTATTATAATGTTGATAATTTTAAACTTGAAGATATATTAAAGTTTATATTTTATCTATTTGAAAACCTAAAGTGATGGATATATAATAGTTAAAGTATTTCTAATTCTAGCTCTTTTTGAAGGGCTGTGAATTTAAATCATCACCTTACACATAAACATTTCTATTAAAAAAAACTATATTTTCTATATTAACGAGATGGAGTGGAGCAGGATTGACATATTTAATAAAATTATACTTATCTTAATTATAAAATTATTTATTACAAGTCAACTTGAGCCTAACTCAAAGTATATATTATGACCAAAATATCGAAGGTTCAAATTTTAATTCACAACTTGTTGAACTAAAAAAAATATATATTGTGCATTTTAAAGTTTAAATAACAAACAAAAAAAAATTGTGTTATTATATAATATATCGTAGGTCAATGATGAGAGTCAAAAAATCATAAGTTTGAACTTTCACCGTCACATATTATAGTAAAAAAAATGTTGGTTTGAGCTGAATCATAATTGAGTTTTAGCATTCTGGGCGATATTTGAAATGGGTCCACGGCCAGCTAGCGTTTGGTCTCGAACGGATGCATTAGACGCGATATTGGGTTAATTCAACTAGAGCATGTAAAGATTCGTCAAATCATTGAAATTTTAAATATTGGAACTGGAATTTCTTTTTTCTTTTTTTTTCTTACCAATAAACATCAGGATTAACTATTAAGATCCCCGCCTCTCCGCCAGCAGCTCTATTGATCAATTCGTTTACCGAGTTGAGTCTTTCGGCTTCATAACACTACAAGAAATTTGAGATATGGTAACAGTAGACTACAGAGTAATAAAATAAATGGCAGCCTGTAAAAAGCACGACACTTTACAAATTTGCGTGCTAATCATATTAATTTCCAGCAAAATGAATGAAAAGATGAGAAAAAAAAATCTATGCAATAAAAGAATTAGCTAATCTAGTAGAAGCGTCAAAGCGTGTTAGTCCATTTCGTCAGACCCGACGCAGACTATACATCCTCCACTAGTGCTCCCAAGCCATTTTCTCTCCGGAATCCCCTCGTCATTCATTCACATTCTTATCGCCGTCGATGCCCATCGCTGACGAAAGGTACGTCTTTAAAGGTTTTTTATTTGAAGAATACGGGTCTGATGGTGTATTTGCGATTTGGTGAAAAAAAAAAGGAGGAATAATTTAAGGGCTGTGTAGTGGTTGTAATGAATGGAGAACAAGATTTGGCGGAGTGGCAGTTCAGTTCAGGTGAGAAGAAGAAAACCGAAGAGGGGGTGTGTTGGTTTTTTGGCTCTAACTCTTAGACGACTTTCTTTTGCTTAATTTTCCATTAGTTGATTTTTATTTTTGTTAGTGTGTGCTCAAATTTTCTTACTACACATATACAATTCTACGACGTTGTGACGCCCTGTATCCTGGGTTTGTCGTTACCAGCATTAATTCCCCATGACTTGTACTTCTTTTCAATTTATGGAACAGGCACATTTATACCCATTGGTGAAGCTGAAGATAGCAAAGGGATTGGTTTTTCTCCCCTCCCCAGACCTTCTAAAATGTGGTTTGCCAGTTTTGAACTGTTGAAGTTGCAGACCAGAGGTTGTAAAGTTTCTCATGCTTTTTGATTGCGATATCTTAACTAAAACCATCATTAGGCGGGAGAGATCATGGTTCCACAGCGCCACCACAACAGCAACGATGGGGTTTCTCAAAGGGTCAACAGCCCGCGGTTCTCGGGTCCTATCACTCGTCGTGCCCACTCCTTCAAGCGTAACAACAACTCCACTGACGCTCATAATAGCAATAATTCGAACATCATCAACAATAATGTGCTCAGTAGTCACCATGAGATCGATCTTCCCGCGAACTCACCCAGATCAGAAGTTTTCAGAAGCTCGGTTCTGGTCGATGGGGTTGAATCTGCTTTGGAACGGAAGACGGCTCCACATGTTAGCCAGAGAATCCACGGGGGTGTTGCTGCTAAAAGTTTGTTAAAAAATGGATTTGTTTCTCTCGACTTTAGGTTAAGGGAAAAAAAGAAATTGGGGCATTGGATGTTCATGATGTTCTGTGGCCTCTGCTTGTTTCTGGGTATTTTGAAGATCTGCATGAATGGTTGGTTTGGATCTGTCATTGAGACCAACGAATCACACCAGGTTAGGTTGATGGAAATTTTTAGTATTAACTTGTATTCTTTTATGAGCAGATCTTTATTTTCAGCTGGTCTTGAGGGTAAGTATCTATACGAATAATCAGATAACATTTGACACATCAATTTTTTTAGAAATGCATTACATTTGGATGATGAAGCTTAGCATCTTTAAATTGATGGTTCTTTAGTTTACAACTTTCTGTACCCTTAATATGTTTCTGTTTACCGTACTTGATTCATTATTCTTACCCAAATATATCACCCTGTATAGGATATACCTGACTCCATCACAAGTCGAAGTCAAGTGGATCAGAGTTCTCATAATATTAGACACAGAGAAGGGGAAAGTGATATTGAGCGAGCTCTGATGATGGAATCAGGTGTAGGTGGTCGTCAAAATTCCATGGATGAGGCAAGTGAGAAACCTGAGTTTGAAAAGTTTTATGATTGGGTGACTAACTTCATCTGGGTCATATTCGTCTTTTTTTCTTTTTATTTTCCCCTAAAGAATCAGACCAGATGGATGAGAATCGAAACATTTCTTACTCTATTTATCAAACTGATTGCAGTATTCAGAAATCTGGTTGAAACCCGATAGCGAGAATTTTGCTCCTTGCATAGACGAGGGAAGGCGCCACAAAAGTATGTTATGCTTGTCTACAGATAGTTGCAGTCGATCTTCCTCGATATGTGTTGATAGTGTATTTAGTTTTAGGTTTTAAGTTCACTCACTTCCTTTTTCCATTTCTGCAGAGCTAGATGCAAAGACAAATGGATACATTCTTGTAAATGCCAATGGTGGCTTGAATCAGATGAGATTTGGGGTCTAGCTATTCTGCTTTCTAATGCCACAGGCTATTTTAAAAAACCAACAATTTTCTGACATGTCGGCTCTTCTATGGTGTAGATCTGTGACATGGTTGTCATTGCAAAGGTTATGAAGGCAACACTTGTCCTTCCCTCGCTTGATCATAAATCCTACTGGGCAGACGAAAGGTTCCATTGCAATGAGTACTTCTGCAATTGTGTTACTGTTGTAATATCTTAAAATAACTTGTATAATTTTTTATGTGAACAATGCCAGGCTTGTCACCATTACATTATAACTGATTTTATATCTGTGTTTGCAGCAACTTTAAAGATCTGTTCAATTGGCAACACTTTCTTGAGACACTGAAGGACGATATTCATATAGTTGAGACACTACCACCTGCCTATGCTGAATTAGTGCCTTTCAACAAAACACCAATTTCTTGGTCCAAGGTCATCATTGTTAACCTTATATTTCAATTGTTATCCTCGTAGTCGTGGCAACACGAAATGAGCCATGTTTGAAGGAGCTAAGTACTATTCTGTTTGCGTGCATTCATGAATAATATTGAACCTTTATGGGGTCATTGGGGGTGCGGGTTCATTATCTTAAGCCTGAGATTTAGGTGGAGGGTTTAGGAAGTCTGAGTTTAGGAAAACTGTATTTGGAGTGTAGGTTTAGAAAAATTGTGTTAAGAGGCTTAAATAGTCGGCTACTGTTTAAGCCCATTGGTTTCTCCTATTAAACCTGGGTTTGACAACTCCACTCCAAACGTTCCCAAGCACCCCTATATGTGTTATTATATCAAATGTTTTAGAATGAGATGATTGCCCTCTTCTTCATTATGTGCTTCACTCGGTGTAATGCAGCTTATTCCAATTTGAACCACTTCAGATTCTTGAATGTCCATGTAACAATATTCTTTTATCTCATGCAGATTGGTTACTATAAAACAGAGGTCCTCCCACTGCTGAAGCAGCACAAGGTGATGTATTTTACTCATACAGATTCCCGGCTGGCTAACAATGGTCTCCCGAGTTCTATACAGAAGTTGAGATGTCGTGTCAATTTCCAAGCATTAAAATATTCAGCTCCAATTGAAGAACTAGGGAGTACCTTGGTCTCTAGAATGCGACAGAATGGAGGCCTTTATATTGCTCTTCATTTGAGGCAAGTGTTGTGTTGATAACCACCTTCCAAAGCTTGGGGTTGAAAATTTTCCTTGTACATTTACCTTTATCCTTTTCTTTTTTTACTGCGAAACAAGATTATAAAATGATCCCATGTCCTTGTCATAGGTATGAGAAGGATATGCTTGCATTTACAGGCTGCAGTCATTATTTGATGACAGAAGAAGATGGCGAGCTGCGTAGAATGCGTTATGAAGTTGCCCATTGGAAAGAGAAGGATATCAACGGGACGGAGAGAAGGTTGCTTGGTGGCTGCCCCCTGACCCCGAGGGAGACTTCCCTTTTGCTCAGAGGGTTGGGTTTTCCACCCAGCACCAGGATATACTTGGTAGCTGGTGAGGCTTATGGAAATGGAAGTATGCAATATCTTAAGGATGATTTCCCTAATATATACTCTCATTCTACACTCTCCACAGAAGAAGAGCTGAATCCTTTCAAGAATCACCAGAACATGTTGGCAGGTATAGACTATGTCGTTGCCCTTCAAAGCGATGTTTTTATTTATACGTATGATGGAAATATGGCAAAGGCAATTCAAGGTCACAGGCGTTTTGAGGGCTTCAAGAAGACCATAAGTCCAGACAAGTAACCATCAAAATTCTTCTCTTGATTTCAATTCTTACAACTTTTTAACTGCAACATCTTGGTTGTTTAATACCCCATTCAGTTCGTTGGCGATGCATGATAGTTGTTGTAATGCTATATTGGTGCAGGGCAAGTTTTGTCAAACTTGTTGATGATCTGGATGAAAGAAAGATATCATGGAAAAAATTTAGTTCAAAAGTGAAAAAGCTTCATAAAAATCGGGCAGGGGCTCCATATCTTCGGGAGCCTGGAGAATTCCCAAAGTTGGAGGAGAGTTTTTATGCAAATCCCCTTCCAGGATGCATTTGTGATAGAACCACAGAAGAATAGGGGCCAAATTGATTTACTTGTACTCTCTCAGACTTTTCTCAATTGCTATGGAAGAGGTTAAAGGGTTTCTGCCATTTACTTGGGCACGTCTCCACCAACAGACTGTCGTAATCTTTCAAATTTAAGAGAGCTCGCTGGTTGGAGAATACTCCATATAGGCGTAGAGGCCCTCCCTCAGGTCAGGTTGAATCCAGTTTGTTGTGGTAATGATTCTTTAGTATACCATAGAAACGCAACCAATTGTACCATGTAATCAACCTACTCCCCAAGGGGGGTAATACAGATACTGAATGAACTGCGTTAAAAATCATAAATACAAAATTGTGATACCATATCTCAATAAACTTCACCGTTTTTCATTCACTCTGATATTGTCTACTGATTGTGACTTCTGAGCACTGCGCAGTATATTTTTGGTACATTTGATCCAGTGTTGTTAATTGCTAAGATGGATCGTTTTTGTTTTTGTGTGCAAGTCTTTGACATTGGAGGTAGACTCTTAGTTGCTTTTGATCTGGAAGAATGAGAAATCTCACTTTCACAGAATTAGATGGTCAGACATGAGCTCACATGTCATGGAGCCGTGTAGCCAAAAAGCTGCATCTAGAAGCAAAAAATTTTTATTTTTGAAAATATTGACACATAAGAAACAGAAGCATAGAAGGCAAGCCATTACACCTGCAAGACTTAACAAGGTCCCCATGTGGGGGCAACTGCAAGCTCCAGGATTTTGATTAATTAAACTAAATTCCTGCCACATGCTGCAATTTGTTCGCTTCACTAACACGTCTGCCGTATAAAACTGTGTTTCTTCGTTTTCCATGCTTGCTGGTTTCTGCAGAGTTGAACAGGAATTGGCTGGAGCATCAAAATTTGATGCAGGAACTTTCAGGTATGGAAATCAGATGGGATGTGTTTGACAATGAAGTGTGGGTTTTGACTTGTAATCTGGTGCCTGGGGAAACACAGAATCCATGTCGAACAAACATTTATTGCTTGCATTTGCAAGTTGCAATTGGCGATTGCTAGGGATACACTGTTCTGAAATCTGAAAAGAGACGTCAATAGTCAAAGTGACGAGTCTGCTCTTGGGGAGGGACATGTGCGCATGCTTTCAATAATCATTGTTTCATGCCCTTCATAATTGTTTTCCCTTTTTCCACCCTACAAACCCCACTCTCTACCTTCTTGACTATAACTAAATTTTCCTTCTCTCTCCCCCAAAACGGTGGAGCTTCGATTCACAAAACCAGTGGCCAGTGGGAAGATCCAACATATTTAATATTTATATATTGTATATATGTATGTA
This sequence comes from Momordica charantia, assembly GCF_001995035.1. Next base: position 157,910 of record NW_019104606.1, read on the forward strand.
TGTGGAGAATATTTATTAAATTTGTATATGTGCCAAGAATCCTTTATACAATGATTCCGGTCATTAAATCTGCCAAACCATGGCCCACACGAGCGACGAAAGTGGAGCGCTTTTATCACCTTCATTATCATCCCTTGTTATCTCCTAAAATTTAATATAAATAATCTGGTTGATTAATTTACCAGCTTGGTATTTATTTTAATGAGAAAAAGGGAGGACTTTTGCTATGTTGTTATCTCTTTTCTTCTTTTGAAAACTCTGTTATTATCCCTTTGACCAGACACCAATCTAATAATTTAATTCTCTTAGGAGATAAGAAAATTAAATTTAACCTTACGTAATTAATCAGCCTCCAACAACCCTTCGGAATCTTCCATATGGGACCTTTCGGACTGTTGAAAAAGATTAAAATTTTATTACTTAAAATAATTTCCCTTGTTTTCTCCAGGATGCTTCGTTTGCAAATCAAAATTAAAGAGCCGAAAGATGGAAGGTACAGATTGGACGCCGCTGCCAACGGATGCAACTAGCGAGAAGAAACTGACCCTCCATTAGATCTCTGAGGAAAAAGTTCAAAAGCGTTTTTTTTGTTTTTTGTTTTTTGTTTTTTGTTTTTTGGTTCGTCTTAATTCTTACATGGGAAAGGGAAAAACTTTGATTTCTTTTCTTTATTTACTAATTCAATAAATTTTATCGAGCTAATTAATATAATGTTGTTATACCCATTTTCCGTTCCGTCGCCCTCCGCCATCTTCTTTCTCTATCTGTCTCGACCTTTTCCTCCTTCGCGGACCGCTTAGCGGAGCGTAGCTTCGTTATGGCCGTCTGAACTATTTCCCTCTTGGATTATTTGTTGGGGGTTCGATAAAGGTTTGTATATTTACTTTGGTCTCTGTTTGTCTTCTGGCTTCTGAAGTTTATTGTTATGTGCGTTTGAGTTCTGCTTTTCATGCTAATTCTTCCTGCGATACACACAACAGTCGAATATTCCTATGTTTTAGTTTTTGGAATTCCAAATAAAAATTTGGGCTTATTCAATTTGTTTATTTGGGGGATAATTTCTCAAGATTGAATCAGACGCTTCT
>NW_019104606.1:178141-196356 GCF_001995035.1 Momordica charantia
ATCTCCTCCAAGAAAAAAGACTTAAAAAATGATTGCTTTGAGATCTTGGGTAGTTGCAAATTTCTGGTTGTGATGGTTAATGGAATCTATATTTTCTTGTTAATGCTTTTGAGAGAGCATATTCATCATAGAGATGTTAAGGATCTCACATCGAAAAGATAAGAGACCTAATAAGAATTTATAATAGATATGGACTACTCCTCTCATTGTCAATTGGTTTCGAGATGAAACTCCATGAATCTTAATATAATATCAGAGTCCAAAACACTCAAACGAGCATCCAGTCCAAAAATGGGATCCGACCAAGATTGGTGAATCCAAAAGAGACACCGTCTTGAAGGAATATGTTAAGGATCCTACATTGTAGCCAATTGGTTTTGAGATGGAACTCCGTGAATATTAATAAGAGATTGGTTGCACCTTTTGGTTTGTGTGTAGATAGTAAATTTTTAACTGCATCTTTTAATGCTAAATAGTTTGATCTTGTTAAAAAAATCTTTTACAATGACGTTGAAATTTGGATCTAATGTTAAGAATCACTAGATTTGTTGACATACAATACAAGGCTCGCCCTTCTTTTCTTCTTTCTTTCTTTGCTTCTGACACTCATATGTAGGTTTTCAGGTAGAAACACCCTTTCTATTATTTATGATTAGAGGAAATTACGAGGAGCCAAGGGACAATTAGAGAGCTCTAGAAGATATTATAAACAATTGGTTATTTACTTGTGGAATAATCACTAAAAGGTTGATTTATTTGCACTTACATTAATGCTTTTAATGTTAAATGTGCTACATAATATAACTTAATCAAGCTGATTACATGTAGCAGTGACTTTGAGTCATTTTAAAGCTGATTTTTAACATCCAATTACTATGATGTAGTTCTCAAGGGGTCTCAAGGTGAAGGCATAAATTTTAGGAGTGATGCTGATGACACAGATAGAGGATGCATCTTTATTTGGCCAGGATGATTCCCCTGACCTACTTGACATTCTTGAATGGGCCAAGGTTCTATAAAAATTAACAATTGTGCTTTTGTAGGTGGCTTTCTTGCCATTGTCTTTAATAATTAAATTTATTTGAATTTACATGAAAATAAGAATGGATCATTGTAAATCATATGAGTATTACCAGCAATACCCTGTTAGGGGCCATATCTATTAAGTTTCAACCTTTGGAGCACATGCATCCCATGGACATCCCATGGAGTATTATAGATCAAGTGAAACGATTCTACATGTTGCTGGCTTGACCGTCAATCCAGGATCATGTAGTACAAGTCTTGAATTGGCTTAGACAATTTTATTATTACTTTTTCAGGATTAATGATGGCCTCATATGTGGTATGATAAGCTTTGAGGTTCTTGTCAAAGTCTCTTCCAAGACATATCTTGTTTGATTCCTTGATTTAGCCTCATTTCTAGTCAATTTTCAGGCACAAGGTGCTCTCATGGTAGATGAGGAAGCAATTTCCTTATCAATAACTGTCGCAAGCATTTTTGGTTCTTTATTATGCATGGAGCATGTAAGTTTATTATATCAGTTTTAGCTGGAACACTGCTAGATAAGTAGATTGTGATAATTTGTTTCAATTTGGTACGTGATTTCTCTTGCATCATCTTTGTTCTGGTCCAATGATAAATAAGGGCTGATTGTTGTGTTTAATTTGGTTGTTATTTATTTATTTATTTTTCTCTTCATACACCTATAAGGTATTTAAGTTGGATGGGAGAATAATTCATGTACAACATGCAGGGTATCCTATCTGCTTTAGTTTTATTTTATCGATTATCCCTATAATTCATCCCTACACAATGGCAAAGCTTGCTAATGCCAATATGATTAGTAATCTCTGGTATATTTTCATGAGATATTATATTTCTCTTGTTTTGGAGGATATTTTTGTTTATTGGCTTCTGAACATATCAATTGTTATCAATCATAAATATAAACAGTCAGATTTTACCGAAGGACATGCTGGATTTTTTGGGATGCGCTTGTTCCTTACGTAATAAGTATTTGATTTTTAGCTGTTTACTACAGCTATTTCTGGTGATTTTTCTAATTGATTACTAATGGAAACTTTTGAATAGGTTGATACGAAGAATAAACTAGAGAAGTACAGTCAAAGTTAACAAATGCCATTCTGGTTGATGTTAACAACAACCAGGTCTCTATATTTTCTATTTTTTTGAACATCAATTCTTCTTTATATGATTTTGTGTTGATTATCCACTTGCTGTGAATATGTATCTGATTTGTCCCACTATTTGAAATGATAGGTCAAGGCCCTAACAGTGCCTCAACTACCTAAATAAAGGAGTTATTCTCATCATTAAGATTGTATCAAGCAAAGCCAGTCGGAGAAAGTTATTTGGGAGGAAAGAGGCCTGAATGCACTGATGTGCAGGTTTGTTCTTTCTCCTTTTATTTTTCTTTTTATCTGATATACTTAGTATTCCCAATGATATGTTTTGTAAATTTGTTTGATGTGCTTATGCCTAGGTTGAAGCCACCGATGTTTTCTTAGAAGTGCAACGGTTGTACTTGGGCCTTCTTTGCTCTGGCCTCCATTCACAATACAGTTACAAAATCCAATGACGATAAGGTGGGTTTGCAATCTCTTCTGAAGTTAGGCAATTTTTTATCTGCTTCCTTGTGTTGGGTCGTGAGCTTTACAGATTACTTTCTTGAGCTATTGCACTTAGTTTTTTCAGGAACTTTTTTTTATAGGAAATGAGAGAAGCTTGTCTTTTCAGGAACTAATGTCCTAATAAGCTTGTAGGTTTGACTTGGAGATAAAGATTTTTCTTTTCATCATTGTTACTGCTATAAATTACTATTAGAGAGAATTCAGCTACCAGATTAAATAAAAAAAATTAATGGGTGAAGAAGGTGGTCTGTAGCTGATGAGGAGGGTGGGTCACACTTGGTAAGGTGGAAGGTGGTCACGAAACCTTTTTAGTTCATGGGGTTTGGGCATTGGTAAATGGTTGTAATGTTTCTTTATGGAGCCTGACACTCAGTGGCATGGGATCTTTGTGAACAAGTATGGTATGCACCCTTTTGAGTGGGCCTCGATTCTCAATTTGTGGGGATGGTAGAAAAAACCTTGGAACGATATTTAGCTAGGTTTCCTCTCTTTCTCAATTTATGAAATGCTATATTGGGTATGACTCAAATATTTATTTTTGGGTGGATCGTTGTAGGAGAAGAGGGAAGTGAATTAGGAAGGGATTTCTTGTGAGATTTGAAAGAAAATGGAAAATTAAAAAAAAAAAACTACTGGGACGAGAAGTAACTAGGCTGTATACTAAAAGAAGGCGCAAGGAAATAAAAGTTCTTTTGTTGAAAAGGAAAAAATAAACTTCAAGCCTTCTAGGAAAGAGTGTTGTACATGGAAAAACAAAGATTGTTGGAATTAGGGTTGAATATTCAGAGCATGTTGGTTGCATGAAATTTTGCTTCAGACGAGGACATGGAAGCATCAAAAGTTCATAAGTTTAAAATTAGGTCGTGGTGTTGGGTAGTTGTAAGTGATCAAGGAAGGAATAATTGGAAATGGAAGGCTAGAGATGTATGTAGTTGGTAATAATGGAGAGGAAAGAGTTGGAGGTGAGCAGAAAGCAAGTTGATAATTTATAAGCATCCCGGTTCCAAATCCTTAAAATATGCACGTGGCCCATTGAATAATTGGCATCTCGTCCATGATCGTACAATATCACAAGTTAGAAATGGGGCTTCTACATCCTTTCGGTCTGATGCTTGGCTGCTCGGTTCCCCCTTGGTAACAATTTTCCCTCACCTTCACTCTCTCTCTTAGAAAACCAGCATCTGTGAAGTGTGAAGGACATGGAACAATGAGCTTGGCTTTTGGGACTTTCGGTTTTAGGAGAGATCTCGAGGATGACGAAATTGATGAATGGCCATACTCTCCAATCAGCTTTCACCCATCAGACTCATTTTGGAGGAAGACGCATGGTTATGGCCTCTAGACAGTAAGGGGCTACTCCACCAAGTCCCTCCTCACTCACTTGGACACAAAGGAATACCACATCTCTTCCCTTCTTGTTATAAAGCTATATGGGGTGAAATCATTGAATTCTTTGTATGGGAGCTTACTCACAAGGCGATCAACTTCCACGATAGATTACGGCTGTAGCTTCCCTTTATTATCATTTCTCTCCATTGGAGAATAAATTCTTCATATGGGAGCTTACTCACAAGGCCATCAACTTCCACGATAGATTACGGCGGAAGCTTCCCTTTATTACCGTTTCATCCTCACATTTTTCTCACGTGCCCCTCGCAACAATATTTTGGAATGAGATTCTACTAGCATTTGATTGGGAGGTGGCTCTACTTATTGATATCAAGGATTTGCTCACATATGTTCTTGTGGGCCATCCTTTCAAGAAAGAGAGGGCGATCATTTGGAAACACGTCCTTCGAGGTTATTTTTTGGACATTTTGGAATGAAAGAAACCGTAGACTCTTCACTGAAAAAGAACTCCCTTTCACTAAACTCTTTGACAATATCAAATTTCTTGCTATATCTTGGTATAAAGCATCTCCACTTTTTTACTCTTATAGCATGGATACATTTTTTACCAGTTGGAGAAGTTTCATATAACACCTTTGGTATTTGGGTTTTCTCACCCCTTGTAATTTCACATATTAATAAAGTTGTTTCTTATAAAATAAAAAATAAAAAAATATGACAATTTGGTCTGACATTTAGAAGTAGTTTTAAAAAGTATTTGGAGTTGAACTTTTGCCAGTGTCTTGATAATGTGATATTGATGAGTTAGATATTTATTAATCTTAAATTATTTTTAACATGGCATTTTTTTAACATTTTTCTTTATCTTTCTCTCTCTTCCCTCCTCCTCCCTTTCTCTTCCTCTCTATACGAAGTGATTCCATTGTTGAAGCACCCCTTCCACTGTAGAGAATTCCAACATCCAAAAAGATCAAACTTTTTAAGTGTACAGTCTCGCCATCCTAAAAACTATAAAACCCCCCATGTTGAAGCCCCAATTAAAGGAGTCAGAAGTAGCATCTACCTCACAAACTCCATAACAAAGATTGGAAACAATCTCCATTGATACTTTTTTCAAGCTTTGGGAAAATGGATTATTGTATAATTTGGTTCAGAAACCTTGCAATAATTGTGGGTCATTTCATGGCTCTCTCCCTGCACACAGGAACTAGGTAGAGTTGAGCTGAAAATATATTTGTCTAATTAACCATTTTTTAGTTGAAAATATTTGGGATTGGTCGAAAATTGCAGGGAATCAATTAGTAGTCCTTGCTGACGATGGCACTGGTGACCATCGTTCTCAAACGAGTGGTTGTTGTGCCGAGTTTGTGAATTTGTATTATGCGATTTGAGAGATGGAAGAGAGATGGAAGGGAGGAGAAGAAAACCAGACCGGAGAAGGAAGATGGAAGAGAGAGTAAGAGAAGAGGGAAGAGAGAGATAAAAAAAAATGCAACATAAGTTAAAAATAATTTAAAATTAATAAATGTCTAATTTAACTTTTTAAAATTTAGAGATAAATCATACCACTTTCTTTTTTTTATATAAGTGAAGTCAAGTTTTTGCTCCCTAAGGACTAAAAAAATTGATTAAAAAAGGGGAAGGAAAATAGTCCAATCTAATCTAGGTTCGAACCCAGTACCCTAATTTTTTATACTTATATATATATATATATATATATATATATATATATATATATATATGATGGTTGAATTTTTTAGATTTTTTCTTTTTTACTATTTAAAGAATTCAACACAACTTCGTCTCAATTGTGTAATTCATTTATTTTGCTTGCTCCACTAATTGGTCAACAACCGAAATTAGGTGGCATTTGGTAACTCCTCTTTTGAATGATCTTTATTAATNATCTACAACACCTCTTAATAATTCCAAATCTGTCCGAATTGAAAAAAAAAACCTAAAATAAATACTCTGAAATAAGAAATGGAAGGGCAGAAAGTAGGCCAAAATTGGAGTTTTGGGGTAGAAGTTTTAGTATATTCTAATTATAATGAAGCAAAGAAAGAAATAACTGTGAGGCTTTCCAAATGTATAAATGTTTGAGGGTATGAAAAAGGTAAATGCATCCGTCTCCGCTGGTTTAGTGGACAGGACAATTAAAGAAAGGCAAACCACTTTTTTGGTTTTTATCTTTTTCAGAATGAGATATTACAAAGAAATGCATTAAATTAGGCGTGAAAAGTCCTTGGACGAAATTTTTGTAGTGGAAATGGAAAATTGGAAATGGGATTGGGATTGGCCGGTTACCCGTTACTGCATGAATCAAAATCCAGGTGGCGGGTGTACAACTCAAGATTTGGATCTGAATAAAACACACATGACACAAGCAAAGCAATCCCCATCTAATCTAATTTGATGAACCACACCCAGCAGCAGAAATGGAAATAATATATGCCAAATAACAGGTGGATATTTTATTTTATTTGGACGGCAAAGTAGCCGAGCCTGACTGTCAAATCTCTCTCCTTCTCTCTCTCTCTCTCTCTCTCTCTCTCTCTCTCTCTCTCTCTCTCTCTCTCTAGATTTCTCAGAGGAGGTCGGAGGTTCCATTCAATCTCCCATCTTTTTCCACTGCTCCTCTCAGACTCCTCTGCCCACACGCCACAATAGAATGTTCCAGATTTTCAAGGTACCAATACCCATTATCTATGTTTTCAATTTCATTCACAAATCGCAACTTTTTTTCTTTTCTTCTGGGACATAACATAACATGCTATGGTACTACAAAAATTATTTATAATAATAACACAATCACAGGGGGGAAAAAAGGAAAGGAAAACTTAATTCTTTTCGTTTCTTCTAATCAAATTTTTGGGGGAAAAATATTTAATTTAAGATCTTCTCCTCCTAAGCTCTGGATGGATGGCCTTTATGGCCTTTTACTCCTCTCTTCTTGTGTTATGTTATGTGTAGCCTCAGTTATTGAATTTAAGATTGTTCTTTGATTTCTGAATAATTAAAATGCCCCTTTAGTTTATATATAGAATATAGATGAATAATTCAAGTACCTCATCTTCTCTGCATCATTGACTGGTTTTTGTGTGTGTTTCAACTTTGAACACGTTCTTCCTTGCAACTCTCAACTCTAGGTGGGTATTCTCTCAGTACATTAAAAAAGTTCCCTTTTATGGAAACGCGAATGGGATCTGCTTTTTTCTTTCCACATCTCATTATCAAATTATTATTATTATTATTTTATCTTTTTTACATTGATAATTTCTCTTGTTTGTCCTCTCATCACCCATGGGGATGGAGGTGATGATTTCTGCTACAGTTCTTGTCTCATGTGCAGATAAGAAGATATGATGATGGTCTTTTGAAAAGAAAAAACAGATATTGAATTTATATGCAAATTGTTTGCAACTTTGGTTGTGTATTTTTAGCAAGAAGAAAAATAATAAATAAATTTGGATTTGATATGAAGCAGAAGCAGAAGGAGAAGGAGAAGCAGGAGTGGGAGTGATTTATATTTTTGAGAAGAAAAAAGAAAAGAATGGAGGGGGAGACATTCTCAATCTCAGGAGGAGCGGTGGGCAATGGAAGGGCGATTGATGGGAAAATGGTGCAGACTTTTCAGAAGAAGTTGGTTGAAGTTGAGAAAATTTTGGACCAAAACAGATTGCTGATCAACGAAATTAACCAAAACCAGGAGTCGAAGATGGCCGACAACCTGGGCAGAAACGTGGGTCTCATCCGCGAGCTCAACAACAACATCAGAAGGGTTGTGGATTTGTACGCCGACCTCACCAAATCCATGGAACCCGACGCCAAGCCTGGCTACAAGCGGAACCGACCTCCTCCTTCTCCTCCATAACAATAATTTCCCAGATTGTGTGTTTCCCTGTCCCCTGGATCTAATTCAAAAATTAAGCTTATATTTGGTAGTCTATTTGCTCAGACAGAACTTGGAATTACTGTATTTGTGTTTTCTTTTTCAAACTCCCTTGGTCTCTGTGAACTGTGAAGAAGAAGATGGCAGCTTTGGATGGTGTTTTTGGTTCGCACCCATTGGCCATTCCCACCACAACAACAGAATCTCAGAAATCTGAAATACAACTTTGACTGGGTCAGCTCAGCTGGGTCAGGGTGGGATTGGGAAGGTTAAAAACACACACACACACACCACTATACTTGTAAAGATACAGACAGACAAGTAAAACAGTGACACCCAACAACATGACACAGGGTCCCCAAGCTTCTCACTGTTGGGTTGGATTTGGATTTTGGAACTCACCTTCTCCATACTTATCCCCTCCTATTCTTTTTCTTTCTTTCTTTTCTCCATACTTCTATTCATAATGCTAATACTAAAAATCTTAGCATCAATTCATATCATAAATAAGCTGCTTGATTTATCTAATCTATTATTCATATCAATTCTCCACATGTTAGCATTCCTCATGCATAAAGATAATTGTTGCAAAATGAACGGTTTTCATTTAGAATCCCATATTGAAAAAATAAGGGACCTAATAAGGATTTGTAATATAAATGGTTACTCATCTCATTATCAATTGGTTTTAAGATATAGCTTCATTAATTTTCATAGTTTTCACCCTACCTTTTGACTTAATGTTCTCTTATTAACTTCTATACTAGTTATACCTCACCCTTTATTATTCTCACCTTTTGAAGGGTTTATTTGCTTCTATTTATGTCATGAGAAGGAGTTAGGATTCCTAAAGTCTCAGCTTGTGAATTAAATCTACTTCTGGCATCATAATTTGTTTACCTCGCATACAACAAATTTGCTAATTTCACTAGTTACTTAAATTTAGATTTATGAAACTTGTTTATACCAACTTAACGAGAAACACGTTAGATAAACGTAAATTAAATCATTTGTGATTCGTTCCTTTGTACTGCTCCAAGCACAAGTTACTTAAATTTTGATCTTTGAAAATCTGGCTGAACATTCTGTGAATATGGTAAATGGAAGACATTTGAAATCAAAAAACATCTCTCATTTGAGTTTGGTGGACCCATATTCCATGGTACCTAATTTTGAAGGCCCACAAGATTGATTGCTGAAAAATATTGGTTTTCTTATTATTATTTATTATTTTTTGTGAGATAATGCTCTTCTTCTCTTTCCATTTTTCCTTCATTGTCTCTGATCTCATGACCTGCATCATTTGGGTGTCTTCTGATATCATCACTTACTTCCTTTTCCACACATTCTGCAAAACTACAATTCTCTTTTATTTTTTAATATCCACTTTCTACCCACATTCTGATTATTTCATTTTACCAAATGCGTTGAACGGCCTAAATTTCTAATAATGCAATCAATTCATTCTTCCAATCTTATCGTTATTGTCATTTTCTTTGAATTTTGCATGAGTCAAATTACTAGAGCCAATCAGATATGTTTTATTCAAACTTTATTCTGAAAATAAAATAATAATGATAATAACTCCAAAACAAGCCTGAAGAACTTCTTTCCCCTCACTAGTCTCTATTTTCCACTTCTTATAATCCAGTGCCTCATTAAGAAAAACACCTAATGGATTTGTCGATTAAATTAATTAGCTAGCTAGTTATATGGTCAATTGGGTCTTATTAAAAACAGACAGCAAGCCAAATGCCGTAATAAAATAATATGCTAATTTTTGTTATTAAAATAATTAATCCCATCATATCACCATCAGTTTGGACTTAAAAAACACAATAACATGGAATCTATCTTTTGGTCTCCTTTATCCTATTTTATCTCCTGTTTCCTTGCACTTTCAGCAACAAGGAGGAAGAACTCCTCTAGATCTATTCTCTCTTTTTTTAGTATATTACTTAAACTTTACCTACAATGTACTTCTTCAAAATAAAATAAAAAGCTAAATAATTTGTTTTGGGCTCAAATAATTATTCTCACTCATGAGTTATATATATTATTTTAATAATTTTGTTGCTTAGTATCATATTGGTAGAGAACTCAATAAATAAATAAATAGATTAAAATTGTAGCCTTTTAGAATAGTTAAGATTAAGATACGTGTATTATTACCTAACTAATTTGTTTGAACCTTAATACCATCCATGGTTCAATTTCTATCCATTAATTGTTGGACTAAAAAATAAATTGCTTGAGATTTTTTTTTTAAATAAAACACCAGCTAATTTCTTTATAACCTCATTTCCACGCAACGAAGCGGTTTTTTCTTTTAAAATTCTGTTAAAACAAAATTTGAATAAAATTAGTAGTGTAAAGATTGTTGAGTTTATTTTGCTATGTTAAAATAGTTATTAAACGAGTATATTTAAAAGTAACTATGTTAAAAAAATTAAAATTAGTTGTTTAAACCTTTTTACTTTACAAACTCAAAAGATTTTGAACATTTCTAATTTTATACCGTGTTTATCAAATATAGTAAAATGAATAAACTTAATATGAGATCCTTCGCAAATAAAGTAAAATACAGCTTAATATGAAATATATAATTTAAAGAAAAGTTAAATAATTATTGAAACATAATAAATGACATTTACTATAGTCAACATATAAACAACTGCTACTGTGGTAGGTGTAGAATATGAAAAGAAAAGGCCAGTTATTTTTAGCTATTTTTTCTAGCTACTCTTATGATATATAATTATCGTCGTTATTTTAACCCTCTATCTCTCAATGCTAATTTTAATTTAGCTCAACTAATTAAAGTATGTATATCCGATAAAAAAAAGAGGTGGGATGTACTTGTTTAGGAGTTTTAAAAAATAAGGTGATTTTATTGTTTTTCGTAACAAACTTGATTTGAATCAAATTTTTTGTCATATATTCAAGAGATTTTAATTAGACTATGTTTGGGGAAGACAATACCTGCACACGTGGAGGACCCCTATTGGTGCTCCAAGATAACTCATGAGTCATGTCCAGCTCGGACCGTCGAGATCACCACCACTAGCGTTGACAGATGCTAAGTATGAGGGCCGAGGTGAACCTGGCCGATGTCCGACCTACCGGGAAGCTCGGTAGGGGCCGATGTGAGCTACTGTCAGCGGCGTGATTATCGGGTGTAACCGACGGTCCCGAGATTACCCGGGTGTAACCGTCGCGAGATTAGCAGGACTACCACCCATAAGTAGAGGACCTCACTCCACGATCAGGTATGATGATTTTTCTAACCTCGAACTAAACTGGGAATCCGACCTATACTGACTTGATCGTCGGAGTGCTCACCTTTTTGTGCAGGTCCGCCCAAGTATTCAGATCGGTCCGGAGGCCGAGTTCGAGCTGCAATCTGAAATACACTGTTGTGCATATCCTTGCATAAACAGACTATTTTAATTATTTTGTTTTGAATTTAAATTAATTTAAACGATTAGGTCTCTAATCTTATCGATCTGCCATTCTTCTATTGCCATACCATCGGTGTGGTTTTTTAATTAAATTAGAAGGGTCCAATCGAAGAATTATTAAAAAGGTCACTACATATATATATCAATTTAAAATAACAAAATAAAAATATTAACTATTCAGTGCAAGGGATTAGATAGATTTGGGTCAATTTTGGATTTTCGTGTGCATTAACAAGGCGGTTTCTCGTTAATGGACCAATGGACTATTGGACTCAGTAGTTGGGCTTCTTGGGCCGTCAATATCACACCAAGGGTGCAATGCCGAAATCTATGAACAAATTCCTATTTAAAAAAAAAGGAAAAAAGAAATCTATCAACAAATTTCGTCCGTTCATTTTCGAAACTGTAGATCTAAATCTGTCATCTCAATCTCCTATCATTTGCATGCAGCTGTTTAAAATTTTGTCATCTCAATCTCCTCCAATTCTCATTTGGACTAAAAAAAACTTAGCTATTTAAAGTTAAAGGAAAGTTACCTTGCTACCATTAAATATTTGACCATTCATTATTTTGTTTTTGTAATTTTTTATTTGTACATTTATCTCAAATATTTAATTAAGCAATAAAAAATTTCCTCGCCTTTAGGCCTCAAATGCTATGAATTATTTATTATAAAATGTGAACATTGGATTTTCCATAACTGTCATTTTAAACGCTTTTAACATAAAAGTGATCTTATATTTGTTATTTATTAAATTGTATTATTAGTTTACATTTTATATTGTTACTAAATTTTACTTTATATTTTAAATTTGAAAGTTCTTAATGTTTCAAAAAATTAACTACAACGTCTTTCTCGTGGCGGGAACAGAATAATAGGGAAAGACCCGTCCGACCCGCACTCTGTGGAATCCTGTGTGAAATATAGAAAGTTTTAATATTTTTAAAAGTTTATCGATGGAAGATTATTATTAGTATTATTATTATTTTGTTAATTCATAAAAATACTTCAATACAAGGTTGAATTTAAAATAACAAAATAAAAATATTAAGGGCAATGGATTGGGTATATTTGGGCTACACGTGGATTCTCATGGACCAATAGACTATTCGACCCAATAGTTGGGCTCTTTGGGCCGTGAATATAACACCAAGGTTCTGCTTAAATCTACGAACAAATCTCGTCCGTTCATTTTTGAAACCCTAGATCCAAATCTAGGGTCACAATGCATGCACCCGTATAAATTTCAATCTACCAGCGGCTTCTCTTCCACTGGAACGCGCGCAGCACAGAGCCTTCCTTTCTCATAACTCAGATATTTTACGCACGGCTTCATTGATCTCTCTCCAATCGCTCTTTGAAAATGTCGACTCAGATGAGTAAGAAGAGAAAGGTCAGTCCACGAAATTCCTTAATCTGTACTGTTTTCCTGACCATCTCTACAACGGTTGATCTGTTCTGTTTTGTATTGGTTATATTTTCTGTTCGATTTTGTTGCAGTTCGTAGCCGATGGAGTATTTTTTGCCGAGTTAAACGAGGTTCTGACCAGAGAGTTGGCTGAGGATGGATACTCCGGAGTTGAGGTTAGAGTAACTCCTATGCGCACCGAGATCATCATCCGAGCCACCCGCACCCAAAACGTTCTCGGTCAGTTTTCATCGATTTCGAAATTCAATTGATTAAACAGCTTTACTTTGTGCTCCATGCTCCAATAGATTGAACGTCTTAGGTTAACAGTTATCGATATTATTTGGCAATTTTCTTAGAAAATTTTATTTGGTAATATAGGAGAAAAGGGCAGGAGAATTAGGGAACTGACCTCGGTTGTGCAGAAGCGGTTCAAGTTTCCGGAGAACAGTGTTGAGCTTTATGCCGAGAAAGTTAACAACAGAGGGCTTTGCGCCATTGCCCAAGCCGAATCTCTTCGCTATAAGCTACTTGGTGGCCTTGCTGTTCGGAGGTACTTTGTTTTTCTCTTTTCATTCCCCGTATTATTATGTTATTATTTTATTGATTCTGACTTGCAAATTGAACTACGATTTATGATTGTGAAGGAATACAGATCACATATTCATTATCATACTGCGTATAGCTCTGATACATAGTGTTAGTTTGTGGTATTTGATTCCACATCTCATTGAAGGGAAATGACTCCGTTCTGTTGTAGTTCCATACGAGTTGTTTTTTAATATCTGGTTTCGTTTTTATGTCATCTACAAAGCAGATTGGTGTTTTGGTACCAACTTTGTGTCGGAAGGTGACAATATTAATTGAGCTCTTCCATTTGATAATCATTGTGGAATCATTATGTTTCCACACTGTAATAATGGAGGAGACATGCGGGTACCTGGTGGTATCTTTAGCCTCCTTGTTCTGCTACTTTTGATTTCTCTGTCGCAATGCTTTAATAGTCTAAAGCGTTAGGCCTTTATATTTATTAAGAAATAACTATTCAAACCATAAAAACGTACAATCAACTAGTATATAAAGCATAATGATTGTATGGAAGGGTAAAAAATACACACTTATCATCAGTTGCACTTTCTTAAAAAGGATTCTACAAGGCCATTCTTAGCATCTTTACCATAATTAATCAATTGACTTGTTTTTAAATTTTGTTTGCATGTTTTTAAATCTATGTGTTAAGTGTAGGAATAGGCTTAACTACTGCAACTTGTGATGTATTAGTATTACAAAGGAACTTGTACATTTCGAAGACCATGCAAATTAACACTATTATTCTAACCATTACTTAAGGGAAAGACTTTGAGCCTTAGTGTCTCATGGAGGCTTGAAGACTCCAAAGCCTTTAGAACATTATGGGAGAATATAACATTACAAGTGTAGGTGGGAATTCGAATCTTCAACATTAAGGGAGAATGTTTATATCTTAACTAATTGAGCTATGTTTAAGTTGACAAACATACATAATCTTATACATAAAAATGTATGGTTGTTGTGCTTTTCAGTATCTGTGGTGTCTTTTATTGTTATCTAACAGGTAGGCTCCTTTTATTATTAGTTTTGAAGTATGTAAGTTCATTGGTTTAAGAGTCTATGATGCCATTTTATTTGATCCTTTTGACTTGCCTATTATGAGCAATAGGAGTATTAGAAAGAATATGTACTACTTTCAGTTAATTTTCACATGCTTGTATATATACTTTGTTCATCAGGGCATGCTATGGTGTTCTGAGATTTGTCATGGAAAGTGGAGCAAAGGGTTGTGAGGTTAGCTTTTAGCTCAATCATCATTAATTTCACTGTATGAAAAATTATTGTTGGATATTTATACATGGTAATTCTCAACGTCCAAACAGGTGATTGTTAGCGGAAAGCTCAGGGCACAGCGTGCCAAGTCTATGAAGTTCAAGGATGGATACATGATATCTTCAGGTCAACCAGTCAGAGATTATATTGACTCTGCTGTTAGACATGTTCTTCTCAGACAGGTTTGCTTACAATGGTCCTACAAGAAACAGGTTCTTACTCGATGTGTTCTGTTGTTGTATGCTGATGTTATTGTTGTTTTCCTTTTTGGCTCAGGGTGTTCTGGGTATCAAAGTTAAGATAATGCTCGACTGGGATCCTAAGGGCAAGCAAGGCCCTACCACTCCTCTCCCTGATGTTGTTACCATCCACTCTCCCAAGGAGGAAGAAGAAATCGTCCATAGACCAGCAATTTTGTCCACTGATATTGAGATTCCAGTAGTAGTTGCTTGAAGGCCTTCTGTTTTAGATATTAATGTTTGGAATCAACCGTAATCTTCAATTTTGTATTTTCTCTTTCTCAAGATTCCATTGATGTCCCATTGTTCTTCCTCCCAATGCTGGTTTTAGCTTCTGACTGCTGAGCCTTCTTTTTGATAATTAAACAAAATGCTTATGAGGAACATTTTTTATGATGCCGGAGCCCTTTACAATCATGTTTTTTCTTCCTACTATTTACTTTGTACTCCGTGGAACTGAACCTTCAAAGTCTAGTTGCATATTTTCATCTACTCTGGTTGGCGGACATGACATATCAAGATCTCCTTGATGTTGTTTAAATTGAAAAGTAGCATTCAAAATGTGGCAGCCATTGTACGGTTATTAACTTCTTTCGGAGCCGTCATTTCCCAATAGCAAAGGAACATGGGTCTCATGTTTGATTCAATTCTAGCTAAAAATGTCAGCGGTACTGTCCCTAACTTGGAAGATGTTGTTAGGTTGAATTACTTGCATTTGATTGTATGTAATATCTGAAATGTCTAGTAAGTGTAATCATATACTCAATTTCTAGCACCTAATTCTATCCCATCTGTGTGTTTGGATTCATGAAGAGGTATATTTTTGTAATTGACTTGTGGAAAAAATAATTGAGTTGGTTTGGTCGGTGTGTATGTTGGTTTTGATGGATTTTGTTACGTTGGTTGGTTTTACTGATTTGTATGGGTCGATTTTGATATCCAAAATCTATCGGCAATCAGTTTTACCAAAACCGATCCGAACCGGCCTGTACGGACGATTATCGGGCGGAGATTTATTTTCAGAAAGTAGAGGTGTCTTCATCGAAGCGCCGTCCATGTTGGCCATTCACTTGTGTACTTCGTTGGGTTATTATTTTCTTTGAGATTTTTATTCAGGTCAGGTGTAATTTCTTTTTATTGGTTTATCTCTATATGGATAAAAATAAGATTATCCCTATAATTAATGACGATATATTGACGAATGCATGGCAAGGCCGTCAATTTTATAAAGCAGTTAGTTGCTGACTGTTGTAAGGCGCAATGCAGAGTTGTTTAGTTTTGTGACCTGTCTGGATTACGTGGGATTTTGCATGCATTGGATATGGTTTAAGAAGGTTGAAGACAAATCCTGACTTTGTAAACTGCCAAACGGGAGACGTAAAAGCCTCGTCTATATCCCAATGCAGAGCGTTATGCGTTTACTTTCGTTGATTCACGTTATTATCTCTCATCTCTAGCTTTGAACTCCAACTTCCTTATAATCTGCCTGTTCTTCCTTGATTCTTCATTACTTGTCTCAGAAGTTTTCTTCTGCATATCCATATCCACATTCTTCGCTTCACTGCACACAATGTTTTCATCCCTCTGCTCTGCCCTTTCTGTTCTCTTTATCCCCAACGCCAACGCCACTGCTCTCCCTCTCCAACATGACCGCCAACTCTCTCAATGGTACGAGGAGCAACTCGAGGATGATCTCAAATGGTCCTTTGCTGTCAACAGGTCCATCCTTTCTCTCTATATGCCTTGCCTTTAACTGTAGGGTAGATAACACTAATTTTGAGCACAACCGATCTTCACATTCACTTCCTCTAGGATACTTCATGCCACGACCAGCGAGTTTCAAGATGTAGTTCTCTTAGATACCAAACGATTTGGAAAGGTTTGGTTTATATCACACATCTTCTTCCTTACCAATAACACTTGATTAGTCCAAACGAGTTTACTGACACCATTTCAGGCTCTATTGCTTGATGGGAAGCTGCAAAGTGCTGAAAAAGATGAATTCATTTACCATGAGTCCTTGGTGCATCCTGCTCTGTTACTGCATCATAGGTATGCTGCCTTCCTTTTTGGTCGTGGGTCTGCAATCTGCAGCAAATCCGATTTTGTTCTTATCTTCCCTCTCGTCTCTTTGGATGATTTCAGCCCCAAAACAGTATTTATAATGGGAGGTGGAGAAGGGTCCACAGCTAGAGAGACGCTAAAGCACAAAGATATTGAGAAAGTTGTTATGTGTGATATTGATAGGGTATGGTTCTCAAACTCTTAAGAAAGATGCACTTATTTGTAATTTGTATCAATATGACCGAAAAATTAATAAGTAAAGAAGTGTTGATGGAAGAAAGGGAGGAGAACAAACCAATTGGTGCAATTGTCTTTCATTTGTGTTGTTACTGATAACCTTAGAGGGAACAACTTTGTAGGAGGTTGTCAATTTCTGCAATGCCCATCTGACCGAAAACCAGGATGCATTTCAGGACGAGAAACTTCACATTATTTTTGACGATGCAAAGTGAGTAGTTTTCCCTTTGGTCTATTATCCCATAAGCATGATTTCGATTTCCTTTTAATGATAGAGTTTCAGTAGGCACATGCCATAGTCCGTTCCATCTGCCATTTGCTATTAGTGCAATGTGTGTTATTGAGCTTGTCAAAGCTATATTTCTTGAACCAATGCATATTTCCCAAAGGATACAAGTTCTGTAATATCCATATGTCCAGTCGTCTAACCTAACCCACTCATAAATGAAACAGGGCTGGATTGGAGGGACAACCAGAGAAGTTCGATGTAATCATTGGCGATCTAGCGGATCCACACGAAGGAGGACCATGCAATCATCTTTACACTAAATCCTTCTATGAGGGAGTGATTAAGCCCAAGCTGAATGATAATGGTATATTTGTTACTCAGGTACATTATATTCTCAGTCCTAAATCTTCTCAACGCTATAGCAACCTCTCTCTGTTTTGTTCTTTATTCTCCTCTGTAAAATGTAGGCTGGCCCTGCTGGTATGCTCTCCCACAAGGTCTTCTCATCAATATACAACACTGTAAAGCATGTCTTCAGATGTAAGAATTTTGTTAGTATAAGCCGTGATTCGTTTTATTATGCAATTCGACTGTATTTTATTGATGCGATCTTCTATATATAAATTGTATCAATATAAATATTGGTTGGCGTAACATGTTTTGTTTCATCTGCACAGATGTGATTGCATACACAGCTCATGTTCCATCCTATGCAGATTCATGTGGATGGGTTTTGGTAAGCAACTAGAAAGAATTTAATTCCTTGTAATTGCCTGAACTGAAGGGAAAAAGAGGAGAGATGAGACATTATTATAT
>NW_019104606.1:198561-218458 GCF_001995035.1 Momordica charantia
GAGAAAAAAAAAATCTCGAAATTGTGTGTAACAAAGCTCAATTTCCATTTGCTTTGCTCACAGGGCCTCATCACTATCCCCATCGTTTTCTTGAACTTCAATTCCATTCGCGTTGCTTCTCAATCTTACCTTCTCTTCTATTTTCCTAGGTTTTCATCGTTTTCTTTCTTTTCAAGATTCATTCCAGAGCTTCCGTGCGGTCGTATTTGTATCATGCCGGTGCATCTCACGCCGAATGCAATCTCTGCAATTGTCGCAGGCGACGTTAATTCCAAGCCTCTGGTGCAGGTCCTAGATATCAAGCTCATCGGTAAAACGCAGGAGAGGTATAGCCTTTTTATCTCCGATGCCGTTTCTGCTGAGCATGCTATGCTCGCAACACAGCTTAATGATATTGTTAAGGCTGGACGAATCAAGAAAGGATCCGTTATCCAGTTGATCGATTATGTTTGCAGTCCCGTCCAGGGCCGCAAGTCAGTTCTCTCCTCCTACTTCATTAATTATTTTTCGTTAAAGATTATTATAATTACGTTTGGAAAAAAAACAGCCGTATGTGGCGTTATTGTTAATTGTGATTTGCTTAATTGCTTTCTCCGAATCCTGATGTGAGTTCGGTAAAGTAGATGCGCATTTGAAGCTTTGAGCTAAACTATTTAGAGTTGCGTAGCGAAACGCAGAAATAGATTTTCTGCTTTGGTTTGGAACGACTCTTGTAAAAAAGTTAAACAAACAGATTGTATGCTTGTTTGAAATGTTAGGTGCATGTATGAATTACTGCCTAAAGTTGATACAATTTATTATACTTTAATTGTCAATTCGTTGTCCATTTGAATTGTTAGGCTTGTACATAGGTGGTTTAGTGCCGCTAGATTATCATTCTCTCCTTTTTTTCTTGTTAAAATCTGTGTATATGAACAGGGAAAATGGTGTCAGTTTATATGCTTGTTTGAATGTTAGGTTCATGCATGAAATTGAATTACTATCTAAGGCTGATACTGTTCATTAAATTTTAATCATCGATTGATTGTCCATTTGAATTGTTAGGTCTGTACATTAGTGGTTTAGTGTCGACATTTTGCTGTTGTCTCCCTCTGTTCTTGTTAAAATCTGTGTGTATATGAAATAAATAATGGAAAAAAAAGGTTGTAATGTCAGTTTATTTGCTTGTCTGAAATGTCAGGTGCATGCGCATGAAATACTATCTAACGTTCACATTAGTTTCTAGAGACTACCGTTCTCTTCTCTCTCTCTCTCTCTCTTTTTTATGTTAAAGTGTATATGATCACATCATGGGAAAAAGAGGTCCTATTGTCAGTTTATATGCTTGTTTGAAATGTTTGGTGCATGCATGAATTACTGTCTAAGATTGATACAGTTTGTTAAATTTTCATTAATTTACTGTCCATTTGAATTGTTAGATCTGTAGACAACTGGTTTAGTGTAGATAGATTCTTGTTCTCCTTCTATTCTTGCTAAAAGTTGCATGTATGAACACACCATGGGAGAAAAGGTTTTATTGTCAGTTTATATACTTGTTTGAAATGTTAGGTGCTTGCATGAATTACTGTCTAAGGTTGGTACAGTTTATTAAATTTGAATCATTGATTGATTGTCTATTTGAATTGTTAGGTCTGTACACAAGTGTTATGGTGCTGATAGATTACTGTTCTTTCCTTTTGTTCTTTCTAAAATTTGTGTATATGAACACATCATGCTGTCAGTTTATATGCTTGTTTGAAATGTTACTGATAGCTCGGAACATCTTCATAAATTTCTATAGAATAAAAAGGGTATAAGAGGGATATAGAGAGGAGTAAGCGTGAAAGGATTTTTTTTGTTATTGTTGGAGGCCCATGTAGGTAGTAGTGGAACCTCCGCCCAAATAGTTGGTACTTGGTAGGAAGGTACATATTTGTCAGCAGGTGTTGTTAGGAAGGTATCTTTGGGAATTATTTGATTGGTTTAGGTTTAGGAAAGACGGGATCTCTCAAATTCTCGTTAGGCTTATTTCTTCTACTTCTTTGATTAATAAATTGAGTTTTATTAGTTAGGTGCATGCATGATTTACCATTTAAGGTTGAAACAGTTTATTAAGTCTTAATACATTGATTGATTGTCCATTTGAATTGTTAGGTCTGTACACAAGTGGTTTAGTGCCGTTAGATTGCTGTTCTCTCCTTTTATTATTGTTACAATCTGTTTATATGAACACATCATTGGAAAATGGTCCGATTGTCAGTTTATATGCTTGTTTGAAATATGAGGTGCATGCATGAATTACTGTCTAAGGTTGATACAGTTTGTTAAATTTTAGTGATTGATTAATTATCCATTTGAATTGTTAGGTACGTACACAAGTGGTTTAGTGTCGGATCTCACCTATTTTTGTTAAAATCTATTGTATATGTACGCATGATGGCAAAAAAGGCCCTAGCCACCCTACAGATATTGTTGCTTTATGGGATATTTCCTCGTAATCATTTTAATGTTAGTATCTTCCCATTACTTGCAGCTCGTAATCATTTTAATGTTAGTATCTTCCCATTATATGCAGACTGTAGTTTTGTAAACTAGATAACACTATAAATTCTTCACCATAGGATTCATGTTAAAGTTGAGAAGGAAATAATTACCCTTAGAGTTAAATGTGTACTTCTGACTTCAATTGTTAAAAGCAGAGCCCAATACTGATTTTTCTACCGTCCATATATGCAGGATTATTGTTGTGATTTGCCTGGAAACTATTATATTGGACTGTGAGATAATTGGGAATCCAAAATCATCGGCTCAGTCAGATTTTTCTGCGCAAAAGGCAACGCCATCTAGAAATTTAGAGCAATCTGCCAAGGTTGGTAATGGCCATGTGAGTGACAAAAATCCAGTTCATAATGTGCAGAGCTTCCAAGCTACAGTTCAACCTCCATATCAGCCACCTCCAAACTATAAAAACCACGGTGCAATCATTAAGAATGAGGCACCAGCACGTATAATCCCTATAGCTGCATTGAATCCTTATCAGGGACGATGGGCTATAAAGGCAAGAGTTACTGCAAAGGGTGATCTCCGTCGCTACAATAATGCCCGAGGAGATGGAAAAGTTTTCTCTTTTGACCTCCTTGATTCTGATGGAGGAGAGATACGTGTGACCTGCTTCAACGCGGTTGTTGATCGCTTCTACGAGGTCATAGAAGTTGGTAAAGTATACTTGATTTCTAAGGGTAGCCTAAAACCTGCTCAGAAGAACTTCAATCACCTAAAGAATGAATGGGAGGTTTTCTTGGAGGCATCTTCCAGTGTGGAACTTTGCCCAGATGAAGATGATACCATACCAAGACAGCAGTTTTCTTTCAGACCTATCAGTGAAATTGAGAATGCTGAAACCAATTCTATTCTGGATATTATTGGTATTGTAACATCTATCAACCCATCAATTCCTGTGTTGAGAAAAAATGGTATGGAAACTCAAAGAAGAGTTCTGAATTTGAAGGATGCATCTGGCAGGAGTGTTGAGCTGACGCTTTGGGGGGATTTTTGCAACAGAGAAGGTCAAAAACTGCAAGAAATAATTAACTCGGGGCTCTCTCCAATTTTGGCTGTGAAATCTGGGAAGGTAAGTGATTTCACCGGGAAGTCCATTGGGACAATTTCTTCCACTCAGCTTTTCATAGATCCAGATCTTTGCGAGTCTCGCATCTTGAGGGATTGGTACGATGGTGGCGGGAAGAACACTACTTCTGTGTCTATTTCTAAAGAAATAATGCCAGGAGCAGCCAAGAATGAGATTCGGAAGACTGTGTCCCAGATTAAAGATGAAGGTCTTGGGAGATCTGATAAGCCAGATTGGATTACCGTGAAAGCAACAATATCGTTCATCAAAACAGATTCCTTCTGCTACACAGCATGTCCACTAATGATTGGAGATCGACAGTGCAACAAGAAGGTGAACAGATCAGGAAACTCAAAGTGGCTATGTGACAGGTGCAATCAAGAATTTGAGGATTGCGATTACAGATATCTTCTCCAAGCCCAAATCCAAGACCATACTGGATTGACATGGGTGACAGCCTTCCAGGAATCTGGTGAAGAGATTCTGGGTGTCCCAGCCAAGGAGTTGTACGTGTTGAAGTATGAAGAGCAGGATGATGTCAAGTTTGGTGCAATAATCAGGAGTAAAATTTTCGACCAATTTCTGTTCAGGCTCAAAATTAAAGAGGAGATGTATGGGGATGAACAGAGGGTGAAAAATACTGTAGTCAAGGCAGATGGGGTAAACTATTATTTGGAAAGCAAATATATGTTGAATTTGCTTCCAGACTTTTCACGGTAACAAATTATCTCTGGCTGACTAGGCGATATCATTCTTTCCAGGATTATTTTTCACTCTTGGAGGGCGAATAGAAATATTTGTTTTTAGAAATTCTTAGAACAAAATGTATTCAGGTTGCACTTGTAAATTACAATAGGTTGAGTGCTCAAGATTTGGAATTCGAGTATCGATCATTTGAATTAGATAGTGTACAAAATTTGTTCCTTCTGGTCAAATAATGGTTAGACTACATACTGTTGTCGAGTGATCGCATATTGCTCTCAGTATGCCTTTCTAGGTTGAATGCCGTGGAAGACTTTGGGCGCATCAATCAAGAACACAAAGCTGAAGCGATACAGATTTATGGGAAAGCCAAATGACTTTTGAGAAAATTGAAACTTTTATATTCAATATATTATTATAGTTTCTGGTGAATTTACAGCAGGAGCCGCATATTTCACACAAAATGCAGAAACAAGCACTAGAGACAATGGAACATCAGGGGACGGCGTTGCGAAGAGGAAAATGATAACATAACTGGTCAGATTCAGGTCCGCTTGACGGGATCGAAATTGGCGACGCCGAAAACTGCACCGATGATGGCAGTGACCACTACTCCACCGGCGGCAATGCTGAGCAAGAAGTTCTGGAGAGAAGGAGTGACGCCAGGCCCAGCAGCTTCAGCCACCTCAGGAATAAGCAGGGAGGCCGTGAGCGCAGTGACAGCGAGTCCAGCAACTGCCTTGTCCTTCAAGGAAGCCCGCACTTGGAACTTGGCGGCGGAGTTCGATGCAGGCGCAGCAGTTGGAGTTGGAGTTGGAGTTGGGTTGCTGGAACTGGAAGGCCTCAGAGGCAACGCCCTTGCCCTGCCAAAGCGTTGGGAGCTCCTCGCGCTCGCCTTAGTAATCGGCATCGCCACCGAGACTGCGGAAGTGGAAGCCATTGGGGTTCTGATCTGTTGCCTTCTCTTTCAAACTTGGTTGAGTTGAAGCTTACCAATCTCTATGAGAGAGATTAGATTATTGCCTCTTCCTAACTACTGACTTTGATTTTAGGAGAGAGCGCAGAGGTGGTGGAATGGAAGCTTCAACGAGTGAGCGGTCCAAATTAGAGATATCGTGTCAGCTTGCTCCCACGTGGCAACTTTTGCACTTTAAATTGACGATAACATTATCTTGTTGGCCCAATCACCTTTCAGGAATCAGTTTGGGAGGGATATTGCAGGCAGCAGCAATATCGTACTTGCATTGTATTTTTTCCCCTCCCCAAATCATTGTAGTATCCTTTACGGTTTACATACAATGTCAATTGGATTCCAAGGATGAATGATAGGTAGTCTATAGGCGCAGACGAAGTCAGCGTCCTCTCCTAAGTTAGCGACCTATAAGAGAATGAATAAACCATCACTCAATAAGTGGAAATCCATATAAAATTGGGAGGAAACGATTACGACTACGCAGGAGTTCGAACACAGGACCTCCCACTCTAATATCATGTTAAAGGATGAATAAATCACCATTCAACTTAAAAGCTTAAGCTAATGGGTTGGGTAAATTTAATTCATTTATTGGATATCTAATAATTTGTGAAGTATGTTAATTAGGATTATGCATTACAATTTGGTTTAACTTCTGTGTTGTGCCCATTTAACGTGGAAACTTGAACATCATCTAAATTTTCATGCTTCTTTTCTCTGGGGTTGCTCACTGCTGTGCTGTGGTTATAGAATTAGAGTTTTCAAGTTTTAGTAAAGGTATGGATTCAAAATCTCATCAAAATCTCTCCAAATTATTTCCATAAATAACAAAAAAAAATCTTTTTCTTTTTCTTTGAAAATGGTGACAGTCATGGTATAGCATATATGTAATCCATCACATTGTTTCTTTTCAAAAATCTCTCCAAATAACGGCCACCAAAAAAATATTTTTTGTATTTTTAATTTCATTTCCTTATTTTCTAATCAAACAATAACATCAATTATTCTCAATTTTAATTTTCTAAACAATTAAATATAAAATCTAACTCAATCATAGGTAAATCACAGAAACTATCCAATAGCGTTTATAATTTCCTCAAAATAAACTGTAATGCTCTTCGGCAATCAACTTTAATTTGCATTATTGAGTGAATTCAGACACTTAACCATATTGTATTTAAAATGATCGTTTCCTTAAATGTTGTGAAAAAGTAGCAATTTTATTTCCTTAAATGGACAAACGTGTGTAAATATATATTGTTTTAATATTTGCTATTTATTTAGTCTCATATGTCAATATACTAACATTAATACATTTATACCAATTATAAATGGAAACTAACAAACACACACAAAAACTAAGAGAAAAAAATTTAAGACATGAAATAAACAAAGTAATGAACCAATTGTATTGTATATACTAATGTTATTCTGAATTTGAAGAGTAAGTAGATGCAATAACAATGGTACGCAGGAAAGTAAGTAAAAAAATAGCGTCCATATGCAAAAAGAAAAAAAATGAAAGTAAAAGATGGACGTTATTTTGGATGGCAAGCAAACGCTTTCTTAGGATCTTGAGCATGGTTCGAGGGTTGAGGCGACGAGGAGGAGCGGTATCGAACAAATTGCATGGCTCAAAATCCGATAGGAAAGGAAAAACATCGGGACACCCATACATTGCCCCTCGCGTAGGGCTGTAAGTGCAACCTCCATGCACGAAATTACAGAACTTGGCCTCCGTAAACATCTGGACGTTCATCGCAACATCAGAGGAGTAGAACGCTATTGGCATCTCCATCGCCAAATCTAATCTTTTGGTCCATATTCTCTTTTCATATTTCTCCATCACCCATACCTCCGTCGCTTTCACCTTTGTCTCCTGCATCATCAGTGCAAGCTTTCCTTCGTACTGTGCAAGAGTTACTCGATGATGATGGCCACTACAATCTTGGAGGCTAAAGTGGTCTGGCGGCGCAATAAAGGACCAGGTTTCGACGTCAAAGTCAAAGGCGAGTATAGTTTGGTCGCCGAGGAGCCAATGGGCAGAGCCACAAGCAGAAACATTAGGAGAACCATATACAATGTAGCCTGAATAAGAGGGGAAGACCACGTCATGTAGTCGCCTCCATCGCCAGGTGTGGGAGTCGAACAGCTCACATACCAGATACGATTTGGTCATGGGTTGCTTGGAGGGGATATGGTTTTTGGAGAAGCGGACCACCTTGAAACGAAGAGGGTCCAAACTAACGATCCTAATGGCAATTCCTGTCGTAGAATAGCGGGTCTTGGGAAGAGGCATGCCCTTCCACTGCTTGGTAGTGGGCTTGCAAATGCAGTAGATTGGGGCGAAGTAGCGCCGGCCAGGGTGACGTGTTTTGCATATCGCCAAGCCGTTGGGAGCTACGGCTAGAATTTCAGGGTCGGTGCCGGGCAAGAAACTCAACGATAGATGAAAAGGAGAGCTAAATGGTGGTGGGCGTGGGGAAACGAAGGACAAATAGCGGTGGATCTTTTGGTAGGTTTGGAGCAAGAAGCCATCTAAGACGGGGCCACCCTGCCGCTCCGCATTCAAATTTCTGTAGTAAGCTTCCCAAGTGGCTTTTGCGTAGGGCTTGGAGAGGATCTTCGATTTTTCCACCTGTCCCAGGGGAAACCAGCTCAAAATTTCCATCACAATTTCTTCAGGAAGATCCGCCATCTTCATATTCATATTCATATTCAAATTCAAAAAGGATGGCTATATCTAATAACACTGGAAGGGAGCTCAATATTCCATGTGAGAAATTAGAAACGGTACAATGAATTTATAGGCGAAATATAGTTGCTTGGGAGAAAAGGGTTCCTAAAGAAACTTGGAAACAAAGTAATAAACTAAGTTTTGGTTGAGGTTTCATAAATTATCTCAATTCCATCTCCTGCGCGTCAAAGGAAACGATAATGTAAACCAACTAATTTTGAATCCTCAAAACTAATAAGATTAAGATTTTGATAAGAAAAGGGAAAGAATCCTACCCTAATTCTATCTAAATCATTTCCCATTTTATTACAATAAAGATATTTTGAATTACACATATTAATCCGTATTTTTTCTAAATTTCAATAGGAGTACAAATTAAATAGTATTTTAAAAATAATTGTAGATAGTTTTATAAGTCGACAATTTCAATTTAAAATAAACAATAATTATTATTAAAAAAACCTGACCATTTTTATCAGATTTTGAAATTCAAAGAATGGAAAAAAAAAATTTAAACATATCTATCTCTTTTAAAAAAATATTCTTTAAAATAAAAACTGAACATGTAAATAGTATTTATAAAGTTAATATTTTTAATTTAAGATGAACAAAATAAATAGGAAAAGGAAATAATCCTACTCATCTATATAAATTAAAATCACATCCTATTTTGTCTCACTCAAAATATTTTGAATGCAGATATTATTGGCAGTATCTCTATATCATAGTCAACTTGACAAATTTAAAAAGGAAAAGAAAAATATTCTGAAAACCCTAAACCATAAGTCAAATACTATTTTGAAACGAAAAGACTCGTAAATAGTTTTATAAGGCAGATATTTTTAATTTTAAAATAAATTAAAAATTTCAACTAAACAAAGTCAAGATAATCTTATTATCATGTCAAATTTCGAAATAAAAAAAAAAGGTGTTAAAAATCTCTCTTTTTTATTTTTTATTTTTTTTGACTACCTCTCTCTTTTTTAATTATCTTTAAAACTAATCAACCATGGTTAACAGTTTTCAAAGGCTAAAATTCTGAAGTTATTATTTTTAATTCTATAAAGTATTTATTTAAATCTTATATTTTCCATTAAAATTTTGTAGACTAAAAATAAAGAAAAAAATAAATCACTCTACTGAAATTTTTTGGATATCATGAGTAAAAATCATTCATCAAAATATCTCTTCAAGATTATATTTTTAATATAATACAGATTCTCAATATAGATTTTAAACGTTCATATTTATTTTCAAGAAATTTAAGTTAAAAATTTTAGAGGTTTTGTTGAGCGAAAGACATACGTCGTGAATTTGTAATGATTTGAGCTACTAAATAATTTTAAAAAATAAACTCACGGAACATTTAAAGCCCAAAGTTACCTCATTTCATTTACTTGAAAAAACAAATACTTAAATTTTTTATCTATAATTTTTATATAGCAGTAAATTAGTACGTGATATAAATTATTATTTATATTAATGTAGTTCAGTTAAGAACTTTATGAATTTTTTCGTGCAAATTTGATAAATGATGAATAATATATTTTTATTGTATTAAATAAAAATAATAATAGAACAACATTCTATAACATTTCATAATATAATACATACTTTTAAAATATAGTATAGCTTGGTATATTAAAAATAATAAATTGTTATACATTATGAAAAATGTGTTAACTTTTTATAAATTGAGCACAAAATCTATATCAAAAAAATAATTCTAAAATAATAAGATAGTGTAATAAAATATGTCAAATTTAATGTATTAAAATATATTACAATGAAATAAAATAAAATAAAATAAAAAGAAAGAGAAGATAAATTACCTTGCATAAAGTCAACAAATAATCATATTATTTATTGAATAAAAAAATATAAAAAAAACATCTACAAAATATAATGAAAGGAAATGATACCTATATTTTGTATTCACTAAAATACAATCACAACCAAATCTTATTTTGCAATTTCTACCAACAAAGATATTTAGTCGGCTAAATCATTGTATTATACGACACTACTAAATCTTAAATTTTAAGATAAAGCGAAGAAAGAAAATATAAGAAAACTAAACATATCTAGGAGTGAAGATGTATTTTTTTTTTAATTTCAAAATCTATAAAATTCTATTATTATTTATAATTAAATGTAAAATCATGAATTGTTAGAATTAAACTCTAGGAACATGTAGGCGAAACTTTTCATGTCATATTCATAATTATTCACATTCATAATTAAAGTTACTTTAAAAAAAGATGGCATGCTTGGTAAATTGTTCAAAATATAATCAAAGATAAAATTTCATGTTCTTATATTTTAAATCACACATTTTATGATTTAAATAAACTATTTTATTTTTACAGAATTATTAATATTAATTATTTGCAACATAAGTTGCATTTTTTTTTAATTTGAAAGTTGACCAATAGAGTAAAAATTATTCTTTTTTTTTTCTATTCTTAGTATGGTAAAGACATCATTTCGCTGTGAGTCGTAAAATGACACACCACGTGGCAAAAATTTAGAGGGTGAGAGTGATTCAAGTTGTAATACTTCGTGTAGAAATGTACATTTTTAATCAAGAATCCATTCTCTATGGTGTGAGGATGGAAGAAGGTTTATTTCGTCACTTAAACGAAAATGGGGAACATGCCTCGTCTCCGTCGCCACCTATATATGTGTACATGTATATGTATACGTGTGTATATATATATGTTATGTAAATGATGTTTTATAATTGGAAATTAAGCAATTAATTAGAAATTTCTTTTTAAAAGATATTTAATTGAGAAATAATTTTTAAAAATAAAAAATAAATGGGAAAAATTACCGGTAGGAAATCCAAAATTTGGTGAAATGTAGAATTAAATGGGGTAAGGACAGAGATTGAGAAGTCCCTAACCTATCCCAGTATCCCTAACTTTGTGACATAGGATTTAACCTATAAATCCCTCTAAATATCATACCACAAGAGGCCAGGGTCAAGGTAACACAATCGACCCTGTAACCTCAACTTATCACTAATATTGAATTCATGCCAAGATTCACGTGATGTGCTAAGTAGACAACAAGTAAGACTCGATCCCAGATGTCTATAAATACGATACAAATATGCAAAATTTGATCATTCGTTATGAGATTAAATAGTTCAAATTGGAACCGACTTGAGTTCTAGAGTGGTTACCTTTGTTTGCATGTTCTTTATAGGGTTCAATTATTTCCAAGTGATCAAAATTAATTTCAAAAAAACATTAAAGAAAATAATTAGTATATATAAAACAGAATTTAGAAGAAAAAGACAAACAAACGAAGAAAACACATCAAAAGGCAACAAAACGCTACTTTTATTTGTAGTTATTTGTATGTTCCGAGATTGGCCCCTTTTTTTCACAATTTGAGCCGATTTGCATTCTGGCCTCAATAATTTGGCCTAGGTCGGCAAGCAGCCAAGTTGACTAATAGGATAAATAAGTTGGGCCGATCTGCATTCCGGCCTCCTTAAGTTGATCCTAAGCGGACAAGCAAACAAGTGGACCTAAACAGGCTATTGGGCCCTTTTATATCATGCTTTCATAATTTTGGTAGGCCGACATAGTCAGGCCCAAATCTAATCCAGCCCAAAGTCTCAAATCCCTGACGTGGGCATTTGTAAATTAGACGAAAAGGTGAATTATTTATTATTATTTTTTTGATAAAATAAACAGAAGACAACAATTGAAACAGTTCATTGTGAATTAAATAGAAATACCTAAAAGAATATTATAAATTATGAAATGGTCGTCAACAATTACGTTTTAGTTGAAATTTGGATAATGAAAAATCGTCAACTAACAAATATTTATTATCATCAAATTGCCGTTAGCAATTATATTCTAAATCACTTATTCTTTATTATCATTTTTTGAAATTGAAATACCAATATTAGATTGTGAGGTAAATGAGCCAAATGATTCTCAAAACTAAAAAGTTCTCTGGATGTATTTGAAGACTTATTTGCAATCTAATATTTTCATTTAGATTTCAATTTGGGAAAATAGTTATTATAGATAAACAGAAATTGTTTAAAACTATTTATTTGTTGGTCTTGAAATGGGTATAAAAAATTACCCATCCAAACAATTATATCTTATCTGATATGAAAAACAACTTTTTTTTAAATGCGGGCTACAGGCAAGACAAAGGCGATTTCATATGGGCTGTTTCATGTTTTCTCCCAATTTCCAGATGAAA
Organism: Momordica charantia; assembly: GCF_001995035.1. The sequence continues at coordinate 210,817 of NW_019104606.1, forward strand.
AAATCTTTCTCATTCCCTCCGAATCCTTCCATGTCGGTTGTTGAGAAACAGTCCTCCCTCAGTGTCCACTAATATTTGTCTGCCAAATCACCTCTTCTTCGCCATCATTGTCTTTTCTGCTGCCTTCTAATTCCATCTCTTTCTTTTCTTTCGCTTCACACCTCACTCACTCACAGCTGCTGCATTACAATTTACAGTTACAGCTGCAGGACACGCCATTGCTGCCATGCCAAACATGAGTTCAGCTTCAAGGTTTCTTAAACTTTGGACTGGAAAATCCATCGCCCAATTTCTCAGAGCTCTACTGCAACCTATTGGTTTTTATTGTGTGAATCCAGTCCTTCAAGACAGTGGGGTGAATCTCTCAAACTCTTCTTCTGTGGTTCTCTAAGTGTCAATACAGTTCTCATATTTTTCATATATGTTATTTGTACTTGTTGAATTGAGAGGAGGAAGCCCGCACATCTGAATCTTTTCCATTGATATTGACACATTAGGTATTAAAGTTTTACACCCACCATACTACAATACATAGGCAATGCCTCTTCAACCAAAATGTAAAACAGAGAGACAAAAAAGTTATTAAAAAATAAATTCTAACATCCACATATTGTGGTGACTACATGCAATGCAACTTGGATTCGCATGTATATGTATACCCCCAAACATCGTACGCTGCCAACAGCACCCCAAAGATCTCTATAAGCATGCCAATGAACATAAATTTTTAAAAAGTACCACTTCTTTCAGACTTTCGAAAAGTGTCCTCTTGCATTGTTTCTCTCACAAGTATTGCTCGTGTATCCTGGCTCGGTTTTCTTCCCACCACAATCTAGCATGCATCTCCCCAAATTTTTCCCGGCTGCACCATTCAAAGATGAAACAACAAAGTCAACAAAACGAGTCGTGGAGAGACTGACTACAAAAATGGACTTGATTAAAGCAAATCGTGCTGCATATGCCGTATAAGTCAAACATGACTATAACATGAACCAATGAACACTGGCTAGAAGCTTATGGGTAACCTGACCTATCCTCAGTCTAAACTAAAAATAAATAGACCAACAAGAGTATGAAAGTTTACTAGCTTGCGGGAACATAAGAGCAATAGCAACCTATAAGACTAGAACATTTGAAAATATTTTACAGACTACCCAAGTTCTAAGCGTCATCTAGGCAAAAGGTAAAAGAGTATTTGATGACTACATTGGCCAGAAATTGACTTGGCTTTGCCAAAAGGCCTCACCTCTAGAAGCCACATTTCACCTCTACAGATAGGTAGAAAATGGTCTTATTCACTATGACATATTAATTGGCTTGTGGGATAATATTGATTTTGGATCTCAACCCAACACAAATATCATGGGTGCCAATCTCAACTATTCTTATGATAGAGATTCTAGAAGATACAAGCTAAAATTATCTAACCACTACCACAATGTCAACCAACCTCACCAACTTTCATGCTAGTCTACCTTGTAAAGATATGAACTTGGCCTAATAACTGGAGTAATGAGGTTCTCACTTGCAGCAACTCCAAGCTGGAAAAACTATTGAAAGCTATGTACACATAACAAATTCAAAACAAGATGATGCAGAATCTTAGTACCTGAATCTAACTCTTCTGAGTTCCCTTTTGCCGCCTGGCAATGCTCTGATTGTAATATAAACCCCTGGTTCGTCCTGTTCAACCCATTCAGACTCAAGATCACTAGCATTGCTGATGGATAGTTCTCCTGAACGATCTGCATCCCTTGATGAACTGCTTCTCATGGATGCATCGATGGAAGATGTCTCTGTCTTTACACCACTGATGCTAGAGAGTTTTGGAGTGGAGGTTAGACCTGAATCTTGGTACTGGCGATACTGCATTGGCTGATACTCCAGTGAATCTGAGGATGAATAGCTCATCCCCGTTCCAGCGGGACGGTAGAGATTGCGAGGCAAGCGTTCTGTGGTTAATGGAGGTGTTACGGGGCTGTTTTCAACAGATTCAATTTTTGAGCTCTGTTGTTTTGGGGGAAAGGGGGGCCTCATCAATAGGATACAACAAGACAGAAAATATACACAAACCAAATGATCCATAATAAAATAAAATTACATTAAAAGAAAAGGGAATCAGACACGATAGGTTACAATCTGAAAATTTAACATGCGCAACTTCATCCTTTTTCCATGATTTCAATATGCTATCATTCTACCTAGTGTGTGTGAGAGCCAATAAGATACAAGCTTACCTCATCCTCAGATCTCGGTGGGGTTGGAAGAGGAAAAGCTTGCCGGTTGAACCTCTGAACATTGTATAGCTCCATAACTCTATCATAGTTCTCGGCCCACCACCTCTGAGCTTGCCATTTATTGAAGACATCTCGACTAATCAAGACAATTATAAAAACAATAATCAAACCCTAGATACCAACCAAAGAGGCAAAGAATCAACCATTACTTGAAAAAACAAGTCTCCCTATTGTTTCACTGCTTGCAGATCTTTTGAGATACTGAGAAGCAACTAAAATACACAAATTTGGAGGAAATCGCTATATATCACGGCCATAGAGATCAGATACCATTAAAAAAAAGGTCTCTCCTTTTTTGTTTTCTTACACAGTTAAAAAGGTGTGGACAAAAAGAGAGAATTTTTCACAACACAAAGCAGTCAAGAGACCTAGCAAAGATTATTGTTCGCGTCACATACAATAACTTTTTATCCAAGTGCTGCAAATCATGAAAATTGTCAATAGGAAGCCAATTTCCTCCTGTCAAAAGTTAAATAATAAATTAAAAAAAGAACAAAGCAAAGTGAACTTTAATGCTTTGAATAAAGTAGTTTTCGAGGTGTCAATGTTGACTCTGTACCCAAAGCCTATTAACACTAGATCCAAACCTGTCGAACTTCATTATGTTAAAGACCAAGATAATATGATAGGATTGTCTAGTTGGTGTCACGTAGTTTAAAGTCAATCCAGAGGGTTCAAATGGTTACGGATGAGGCCAACAGTTTATTCAAAGGCAGTCGAATCAATTATTGCGGGTTGAAGAACGAGTCAGGTCCCATGTAGCAGAGGGCAATAGTATACAATTAGTCACTAGGTTGTGTCCCCCTTGAAAAAGAGAGATCAAATTGGTCGAGATGAAGAATAACCTCGTCCCCTCCTCGTTTATTGCCCAGATGTGATTCGTAAGAGGTTCAATTTTGTCTGGCATGTGGGAAGTAAGTAGAGGCCTTGTGGCAAAACTCTATTAGCAGAAGACAAATCCTCGAGAATCAGGGTAGGCGTGAAGAATTTTTGAAAAGAAAGGGAAGAGACTTCCCCGACACGACGACAATACTGGGAATAAAGCTTCCCCACCACAATCAAATTTGCCCCCACCCACCACTCCCACGTCACAATTGAGTTCTACTTTTGGACTTTTTCTTGATTGCTTTTTATGAGAAGGCGTGATCTTTACTGTGAAAAATCAGACCCCACCTATGAAAACAGTTCCAACGGAGATTACTCCAAGGCTATGTTTGAACGTCGCTTTTGAAGATTTTTTTGTTCTCTCTCTTTTAAATATTTTCCCTGTATTTTCTTCCTCACCTTTTGCAACCAAAGATACTGAAGTATATATTCAAGCTCTGGTGACGGACACAAGCAAGGAAATTCCAGAAAGAATAATAAACCAAATAAAGAACTGAAAATGAAGCTCCCAGCCCCATCTTTCTAAAACCTGAAAGGGAAGGAAATGAAATTAAAATCCAAACACGCCCCTAAGTCCCAGTAAATGACCCACTTCTGTCGCTAATTAAAAAGTCGAAAAAGAAGGTGGCGACCGCGAGTTGATTAAAAGGGCCACCGCAACCGCACATCCTCAATCACATTCACATACGCTATATGATTAAAGTCAAACAAACGGCAAAGTAACTTATTAAAACAAAACAAAAAAAATCTGTACCGTTGATATCAATCTGCATAGAGCGTACCTGAAACGTATCCGTTTCAGATCATTCCCTCCACGAGGAAGTGAAACGAATGTAATCAACACACCCGGTTCGACCTGGGCTACCCACTCCTTGGGTTCGTTCTCCTCAACGTACACAACTGGGTCAACTCGGCGCCCACTCAGCGAATTGGGCGTTCCTTCTCCGCTAGAAATTCCCTTGAGCCTCGCTTCCATCTCCTTCCCCCAGGTCCTCGTTTTCATGGAGCTCAAGCTGCCGCTCCGCTTGTACGCCCACCTGAACCTTTCCGAGTCGCCGTCCGACTGTGAGCTGCAGTTCTTGAGTCGACTCTGCGTTATCGGCCCTGCGCAAGGGTTGCAAGTTCGGTACGATCCCGACGCTTTTAACGCCATGTCCCTGAGCTAAAAAGGACGGACAAGCAGAGCAGAGAATTAAAATTGAATGCCCACATTCCAGTCCCGATAACAGTTCACGACATGAAACGGATGACTAAGAGAGTAGGATTTTGATCTCAAAGTACCTGACCTGTCAGAGATTTGACAGATTGTTGCTTACTTCCGGGTCCGCTGACGCTGACGGAGTCCGATTCTTCAATTTGACTCAACGAGCCATCTCCAAGTTTCTTAGAACGAGCTATGCATGTCAGCATTTTCACCTCTTACAGCACTTCTCCAGCAACCTAGTTCCAAGCAGCGAAATAAATGCTCAATCGCTGCCACTCACTTCCGGGCGCTGATAAGCCAAATTTTACTTGAAATAAGTTTCGAAGAAAGAAAAAGAAAATGGAAGTTGAGCAAGAACAAAAGGAATACGGAGAGTAACACAGAGCAGATTCTGACTCTTGGATCTTGAGTTTCTTCTCGAAAATTAGGGATCAGTTGTTCTGATTCAGTTATGGCACGACGAAAGTAAGACACCGACGCTGTCCGCGCTCAGAATGATTCAATCCAATCATAGACTAAGGTGCAGTGGTTCCCTGTAAAAACCAAAAAAGAAGAAAGCAGAGTATGAAAACAAAAATCTGGCCATATTTTACACTGGAACGAGAATGGAGGAAGAATTTGTTGAATAGAGAAAAGGACGGCGGAAGGAACCGTGGCGTCGGAGAGCAAATGGCGGATACTCCGGGTGGAAGTGAGAGGGAGCGCAAATGAGTGTCAAACAAATTGTTGGTTGCCGGGCAATCGCAATTATGGCATGTCTTCAATTTTCATTTCACCAACTGTGCGATTTCCTTTTGTCCATACCTGCTACCGGCTTTATACCGGTTGCTGTTGCGCACTCTGTTCCGTCTTCCTTCCCGGTCTTTGTATTTCAAGTTTCGCCAAACCTGGGCTTCAGGCCCATTTCCTCACATTTGGGCCCTTTTCTATTGAATCGAGATCCATTTAGCCTTTTTTTTTCCCCAAAAAAGAATTAAACATAAAATGTGGCTGCTGGGATTCGAGCCCAGGTCTCCACGGCCACAACGTGGAATTCTCACCACTAAACTACAGCCACAACATATTAAGATAGCTTCGATTTTACGATTTACATAGTTTAGATTGCAAAAAGAAATTGGTGAACTAACTTAAACCGATGAACTTTTTCAGGAAACCTTTTAATTTATATATCGAGTCTTTCAGCTGATATTTTGTTTTATTTATCCTTCAACTTTAAAAAGAAGGAGGTGTTTTTAATTCTCTTATTTTCATGATTATTCAGCAACTAATTGTTTTCCTAATATTTTTTTTTTGAAACAGTTTTCCTAATTTCTTAAATCTTTAGTATTTTACTATTACAATTTGGCGTTTAAATTTTTAAGATTTCTTTACATTACTTTTTGTAGAGTGAGTTGTCCCTCACATACTAGATTCTCAACGATTGAGAATAATATATAATATTTTTAATTAAAAAATCAAATGGGATAAAATTGTTTAAGGTACAATATTGTTTTTAAATTGGCTTGGGGAGAAGCACTTTAGAGTTTACGGGATGAATTTATGCTTATGCCCAATAATTGCTGCCTACGAAATTTTAAAGCTATTGACATTCTTCTTTCCTTAAGTGGCGTTTTACCTTAAAGGGCAGAAAGACGATGGAGTTGCCGATGTCCAAATCCGTCATTTGACATTTATTGGTGGAGGAAGGGAAGAAAATGCTGCCCACTAATGATTAATAAATACCATAGCTATGAACAGTTGGAGCTCCACAGAACCAATCGTGCTTTGTGGAGAAACAACAAATCCGTGTTACATGGGCCGCATTTTTTGTACCTTTGTTTATTTGTTATTGTACTCTAAAAAAAATAAGGAAAAGAAAAAATATATATTATTAGAACATAATCCTCGAGACTTTATTTTGGTTTCATATAAATTAAAATAATTATTTCATTTCTTAGTTAACTTTGTTGGCATACCTTGAACTCCAACAAATATATGACCAATTAAAAAATTAAAAAATTATCTAAACCCTCAAGTGAAGTTAATTTTAATGTATGAAAATGAATTTTAATTTAGATCCTTATTTGTGGTTTGAGTATGACAATTTTTTTTAATATAATAATTTTGGGAGTTGGAAAATCAAACATCCAACCGTGAATAAATTAGTACGTGTTAATTACCGTTGAGCTATGTTCATCTTAGCTTAAATATGATAGTTTGAATAAAATGTAATAACTTGGATATATATATGTACGAAAAGAAAACAATATATACACACACATGAGAAAATAATACATTTATTACTTTAGAGGTATGCAATAAGACTTCTTGTCAATCCACTGTATGCAGTATGCAATTTTTTTCCTCTATAATTTTATTGTAGTAAGCGTTTAATTTGTTTTCCTAACGAAGCTCCATTGTAAATGTTTGTGAGATGTTTTTCACACTTCAAAGATAAATGTACACAAAGGTTAACAAGTATTTAACCATTGCATTCTTTAAATGTGTACGAAAACTATGGTAAATATTTAAATAATATTCATTGTGTTTGGGGAAGGGAATACCCTGGACACGTGGAGGACCCCCATTGGTGCTCCAAGATGGCTCATGAGTCATCCCAGCTCGGATAGCCGAGACGGCTGCCACCAACACCGAAGAAAGCTAAGTATGAGGGCCAAGGTGAACCTGGTCCAGGTCCGACCTACCGGGGAGCTCGGTAGGGGCCGATGTGAGCAACTGTCTGCAGCGTGATTATCGGGCGTAACCGTCAGTCCCAAGATCACCGGGTGTAACCGATGGTCCCGAGATTACCGGGTGTAACCGTCGCGAGATTAGCGGGACTACCACCCATAAGTAGAGGATCTCAACCCACGATCAGGTACGATGATTTCTGGCTTCGAACTAGACTTGGAATCCGACCTATACTGACTTGATCGTCGGAGTGCTCACCTTTTTGTGCAGGTCCGCCCAAGTGGTCAGGTCGGTCCGGAGGCCGGGTTCGAGCTACAACCAAGAACACATTGTTGTGCAAATCTTTGCACAAACATTTGGCACCGTCTGTGGGAAGACTGACAATCTAAGTCATCTCAATTCCTTTAAACCAACACGCGAGCGAACATGGTTCAACCAGCGAATTCGACCAATACGACGGATCGAAGGACTCTAGCTGCCAGCGATGCTCACCAGAGGGAGGTCGGAGCAGCGGCGGTAGAGGGGCAAGGTCACGACAGCCTAGCAGCGGAACCCCTCCGCAGGTCGGCACGAATCACCGCGCCTG